>OU744446.1:34511832-34545142 GCA_916610825.1 Haliclystus octoradiatus
CGTTGAATTCTTGCAATCCTTTCTTTATCTTTTACAAGTTGGGGACTCCATACAGGTGTCGATGACTCCAATACTGGCCTAATATATACTTTGTATGCTCTTTAATAGCATAGTTGGGTCTATGGAGATAAAAATGTGCCTCACTGATAAAGGTAGCTCATCGATGAAGCTTTTGATGCCAAATGGTCACAATAATTTGAGAAGTTTAGATTACTTGCTTGATAGATACCAAGATCATGAACTTTAGATAACCTCAACAACTTACTCAAGAATGATAAAAGTTGAGTACATGTAGATCTCATCTGTGCTATAGAAAGCCAAATTGTTCTTTAGATATCAAATTATATTTTCGAAGATGCTTCATTTTTGACTCTCATTTTGTAATACCAAGATGTATACAGCAATGGCTTAAAAAGTACCCCAATTGTTGTGTCTTCAAGCCTTACACGACGATTTAGATAGTAGTAGTAGTAGTAGTATAGACAGTCACATTATAGGAATGTGCCGTCCCTCTTACGCCTTACATATTTGCTACACAAAGAACGCCACAAAACACGGTCAGGCATAGCTGACAAAGAAATTAGATGGAGAATTATAAATGCAAATGAAAGGGTAAAAGGATTTAGAAACTTTGACATCAACAATAACTGCTTCTATATCAGAATAATTATGTGGCTTGTCAACAACATTAAAACATAAAAGAGATTTTAAAGAGAATTGCCACACAACCTCCTATAGAAGATATTCATATATCAAATCTTACAGTTTGATAGTACGAAGTGGGTGAAATTAGTTCATTTGGAGTAGAATTAGATAACCATTTTTCTGGTATAGCAATAACTTCATACTCTAATGATTCCAACATATCATGGAAATAAAGTAATTTGTTCATTAATGACCTAGCATTGAAGTAGTAACATTTCAGAGAAGGATCTACATTACCATAGTTGGGTGTAATTGATATTGGGCAGGTATTTGATTGTAAACTGCTGGTTGCTGATGATATTGGGTTGGTGGAGTATAATGTTGATGATTTATTCTGGTTTGATTCATTTGCATTGAATTCAAACTTTGAGTTATTGAGTTCTGAATCATTGGGAGGAAAGACGGTATCGACCTTGCTGATTTCTTGATTGATATGCCCATCACTTGCCTTGAATCTAAAAAAGCATTCACGTTCTCTGCGGTAGCATCAGCACTGACTGCATGAATAGACTTTACAGATGGTTGACAGTAGCGACTTTGTTTTGTTCCCTGCCCTTCATCATTCGAAAACTCTAATGAGTCAAATTATTTTGTGCGTTTAGTTTATTTTAAATGATTCCCTGATTTGCAGTTGTTATCATCGCATTCTCGCGTCTGGTAGGATGCCTTGCATATGGTAAAATGATAAAAGGGACATTGATTGCCTATGCTGCAGCCGCCCTTAAATTTTCCATTGATAGCGACATGACGATAGGGTTTGGGATGGATGAATTTGCATTTTTTGCCTTTCCGTCCAAATTTACATACTCACGTTTTGTAATCAGGATATATGATATTTGTTGTTTTATGCGATTGTGATGTGATTGTTGAATATAGTATGCCGTTATCAGTTGATGTACTTTGTCTTTCGGCATTTCAGCTTTGAATTTGATGAACTTGAGATGGTGTTATTGCATCTCCACTGTCAAGCGTATCGGGGATTAAAATTCCTGTGTCGCCAATCTCCTGCGATTGTGAAAAGTTTGCATGTGGTCTATACTTTACGTCTGTCAAGCTGGCCCACCCACCCTTTAAGATTGTAACGAAAATAGTATCAAAATTTAGATCACATTTAGCTCACAATTGCTCAGCTACTTTGAAAATTTGCTCACGCGAACTAACCAGCTAATTCACAATTGAAGGTGAGTGGGCCAGCTTGACGCTAGCCCGCCCACCCTAAAATACTGTCACTTTTTGGTATCAAAATTTAGATCACAGCGGGGTCACAGTTAGCGAAAATTTGTTAATAAGTATAAAAATAAAAATTGAAATTAAATTTAAAACATTTAAAAGATTAAAAGAAATGCATTACGGAGAAGAGCGTTAAAGATAGATACCATTAAAATACTGTAAAAGTAATAGTAATGTGGACGGTGTCGCCCTACCGAAGGCACCCGTACCACTCCTCTATTTCTAGAGGAGTGGCTCTTTTCGCTAAGAGCAATGATGTTAAACGCTCCTTAGATCTCAGCTACGACACTGCAGATCAATTTCAACAGATTTCAGGGCAGATAGGCCTTGATTGTCAATGCGCAACGATGCACCGCAGCTACTCACAATGCAATTCCTTCTGAACCATTCCATCCGCCATCCTTAGATGGTACTCATTTGATGTTACAGATAAAGTCAAGACTGAGTTGAACTCAGGGGGATTTGAACCACAGTCGATCAGATATGACACGATCTGAAGTTCGGTTTCTCTGACAACTGAGCTAATCACCCCTAAAATACTGTAAAAACTATATAAATACTATTACGTAGTAATGTTTTATAAAATCATGATAAAATTATAATTAGGTCCTTGAGATCGAAGTTTAAAATGTTACTCATATGCTTTTTTAAAAAGAACAGTCTTTATTAATTTCTTAAAAGAGGAAATAGATCCAGCGGATCTTGCTTCATAACGTAAATCGTTCCATAGGAGTGGCGATATGAAAGAGAATGATCTAGCTCCAAAATGCTTGAACCAGTAGTTTGTTTTCTTCCTGAGTTGTTTGCTGTTGGATGAACGCAGAGATCTTATCGGTGAATAGTATTGAATGAGATCTAAAATGTATAGGGGTGCCAGGCCATGTAGAGCTTTGAAAGTTATTAAGAGAATTTTGGAGTGGATCCTTTGTTTGATTGGTAATGTAATGAACGTAGAATAGGTGTTGGATGATTATACTTCCCAGACATGGTGATTAACTTGACAGCGGCATTTTGTAACCTTTGAAGGCGCTTAAGTAATGACGATGGTATTCCATACAAAACTGAGTTACAAAAGTCCAGCCGTGATGTTATAAAGGCATTGACTACTCACTACTATCTCAGCTGACTCACGATTGAGATATTTTCTTATTTTACTAATCAGCACTTGCTAATATTGAACTGTAAGTGGAGACTGGTTAATAATCCTTCGTATCAGTTTATTTTATACTCAACTTATACGAGGCTGTAATATAAATGAGGTTAAAGCTATATATTCAAGATTCAGTTCATATATACTTGAGCACATCACAATGTTTTTTCATTCAATAAAGGGTCTGAAGAGCGTATTTACGCGAAACTCAGAGCAACGGATTAAACTCGTGATCTTTGATCTACTATTTATTCACTAATATATCTATCTATTAGTGATATTTCTAACACCTATACTTTAAAAATGAAATATCACTCCTATGTTATGAGTTACATTATAAACTACACATACATTATGCCAGACATTATTTTCCTATTGTAACAATGTAAATGAGAATTAGTATTTCTCATGTTGAAAAACGATGTTAAATAAAATTGCACGCACAATTGTAATCTAATTGTAATTACTTGTCTAATGGATGATCTGACAATGAGAAAAGTAGGCGAGGAATATTGGTATTTCCAAATGAAACTGAATGGCATTTTTCAAACAAAAATCGGAGTCGCCAATCTTTTGACCAGGAACAGAAACTTTGAAGAGTGGTAGCAAATGATTCATTAGATTCAGATTCACGGGCAGAGTAAAATTTCGCGCCATCAGCAAACAGCTTAATATGACAATCACGATGAAGGCAATCAATAATATCGTTAATAAATAAAATAAACAATTTAGGACCGAAAACAGAGCCCTGAGGAACACCTATAATATGATATGACAGGTAAGGTCTCTGAGATACCAGTACCTACCGACACATGCTGAGAGTGTCCAATTAGAAAGGAAGATAACCAAGATAGAAAAAACAAATTGGCTATCATAGTAATCAGGTTATGAGTTCGGAGATAAATAAGTTATTTTTCGATGAATGACGGATTCCATAACTTTACAGGCAATGCAGGTCAGCGATATTGGTCTGTAATTCTATTTAGAGGCTGCATTTCCTTTCTTAAAAATAGGAATAACGATAGCTTTTTTCCGTAATACGTGGTAGTTTTCCACAACGCATTGATAAATCAAATAAAGGAGAGAATGGACGTCCTATTTCTTCATCTATATTGACTTCAAAAACAATGCTGGATAGCCATCTGGTGAACGTGAAGTTTTAGATGGTAAGCGCTTTAGCGTAAGAAAATTCAATAAATGAGATATCAACTTCAGTTGGTACCTTTCTTTCGATATGTCGTACAATGTCATTATCTGTTGTAAAAATACTTGCAAAATGGTTCTTAAAGACGTTGGAATATTGATAAACAAAGTTTTTATACCAACATATATATTTACAATTTATTATATACAAACTCTATATTACACTAATTTAAGGAAACACTATATCTACTTTGCCTTTACTCAATAATTTGCATCTGTTGTTTCGCTTGTTCTGGATTTGAAATTCTCCTCTTATATTCTAGTAATCTTGCTGCTAGTTTACATTGTTCTTTATCGTCTGTTTTTCCGTGCAACCTTTTGCAGCATTTAAATAGCGTTAGAAAATATACTATTGGATTAACAGCAGATGCAAGCATGATTAAGCCATTTGCAAGTATAACACTTTCTGTTTTCCATCCAATTAAGTTTTCATCTGGTAAAGCAATGCATACAATTGCTGGGATGTAACATAATATAAACAATGTAGCTATTATGAGGCTAGAACGAAAGAGTGCACGTGATACATTGCTTTGATGCGTCATAAAATATCGTTGTGATGTAGTTCTCGTGATATTGCTGTTTTTCTTCATAAACGACAGAGCAATGACCGTGTACATTATAATGATAATAAGAACATTTAAAAATAAGAATGGGCAAAGAATTAAACGGAAACCAATAATATAATTTGTGCGCTGTATTAAATAAAATAGCACTGTTGATAAAGTCAAACTTATACAGAATGCGATACATAACATTGTTAAAATACGCTTTCTGCTAGCAAAAACATGATGTCTAAATGGAAATAATACATCTATCATACGGTCAATAGATAATACGACCATAATTGTTGCAGAAAGACAGATATTTGCCAGTAAAACATATTCTGTAGGTGTAGATAGTATTACTTCAATATTATCCCATTCTCCTAGTAAAATTACTGAAGCTTGTAAGGTACCAGATACACCAACGACTGCATCTACGATTGCCAACGATAATAACACGAAATAATAGCTATTCAATTGTTTTCTAGCGTGAAAACGAGAAAACCAAATAATTTCGGCAGTATTTAAAACAGTAACAACCAGACTACAAGGCAACATAATCTGTTCGTGAAATTTCAAGTCAATGAAATTCGGTGGTATATATGCCATACAGATGTATGTATATAGTAGATTCCTGCAAATGATAGATAGATATTTCAAATAATTAAGTTATTACGTATTTCTCTTTAAACAGGTCCTTGACTCCTCTAATCTCCTTGATAACGTTGATTGATATGCTCTATAGTTTTTACTATTGATTATTTGAGCAGCCCATTATCATGTTAATCTTCAATTAATACAGTTTAGTATCAGCATTGTTGTTTTTGAAATGATTTGTTTTTATTGATATTGTACATTTGTCTCAAAGCAATTTTTCCGAAGGAAGCTTGTTAATCGAATGAAGTTGCGCTGTCTTTTGAAGAGACGGTTCATCTCCACAATGATACAAGCAGGTCAAGAACACGAACGAACCAAGTCACCGCAGTCGTCACGTACATTCATGGAATATATATATAGTGCAATAGAGAACAACAAGTGCCAAAGTCAAGTGACTTTGGCTTTGACATGATTTCTGCTTTGTATTTGGATAATTTGTTTCTGAAGACGACCGAGTTTCTTAGCCATACAATTTTTTCAAAGCCAAAGGCATGCTCTACCAGAAAAAATGTCGAGGTATAAATTTTTTAAATTATTATATCTCTTTCATGCTCTTATGGCATGCTGGTCCTTTTTAAAATATATTTGACGTATATTTTTTATGATATGAAGCATTTTTATGGTCATATTCTCAAAGTCATGTTTGAACAACGCGGTCATAGCTCAATGGAAGTTAGCCTATGATACGGTATTCAATTAAAGTTCAATGAAGGAGGCACAAACGTAAATGTAGATATCAAATTATTAAAAATAAGTCATAAAATAAAACTTTATAGTGCAGCCAGTAACAAATGAAGAACTAAATGATATCAGTAAATTACCCAGTGAAGTATTGCAATGGGCATTAACATACGAAATACCCATATTGCACAACAAATTATTCTTCAATTGAATCAAGACGCCACTGATTCTTTGAAATTGATACAAATACAGGAGTGACACCTGTATATACCAGCCAGTTATGAGAGTTAGATAAATTGACCACTACAGACTGGTGACCTTCAAATAAAAAGTTTATTCAAAAAAAAGTACCATTTTAGACACATAAAGTGACCACTATAGACAGGTGGAAACTGCATGGAGGTGACCGCTATAACAGGTTTGATTGTAGCATAAATTAATACAATCAAGGCTGTGGTTCTGTTACCAAAGTGAAGCTTTCCAGGTGGAATTGATGGTCCAAACGGGTTATTATTTAATCATTTAAAGAATAGATTGATGATCGTGGTGGTATATTTTTTGGAAAGATCGTAATCCCCAATGTAGGAGTTCAATGTATTGTTATGGAACACCAACAATGGAACGCCGATGTGAAAAAGCCAAAGCACTATATCGTGTATATCTCATCTGTGATATTATTCAACTGACCAGGGAGCTATTTATAAATAATGTTTGCAGAAATGCTTGAAAATGATTCAAAAGTTTCCTCGGCTATATTAGACGGTAATTCTGAATTATTAATTCCTTCTAGCATCATCTTTTGAAATCAGTAAACAGCTCATCATCTATAATTTTACAACGTAAAGGATTGATTTCACCTATCGGTTGTTGATTCTGTCCGCTATCTGTTGTTTTCCCCCGATAAGGCGATGGGTATGGTTTTTGAACCCCTGTGTTCCCTCTAGTACAGTCCATGTCTAGCCTGCGTGCAGACTAAAACCTATCTTATTAAAGAAAGTGTAGGTTTTAGTCTGCACGCAGGCTATCCTTGTCCGGAGATCGGAATGGCGATTGATCCACTTGAATAAGTAATGTCGTAATTGGCATTGTGGGAATGAGATCCTGAGTTGTTTTTAAATGAATCGGCTCAATAGATATGAACAATGAATGATGTCATATGTTAATGTCAATTCCTTTCAGACAATAGAACAATAGCCTCATATGGCTCGCACAGAGAATCCTTCCAGAAATCAATGGTATTGTTTTTCGCTGAGCATAAACGTCAGAGAAATCATGTACACAACTAAGTTGTATCGATAAACTATTAGTCAGTGGAATTATGAAACCATGAGTTATATTCTAACAGTAGGAGATTTGAAGGCAAGAGATATTGTGGCTGGACCTGTGTGTTTAATTATATTAGTATTAAATAGTGCTGAAATTATCTGGTTGATTAGAGCAAAGCAACGTCGGAGATTTGGCAATTATCAAATTACTTTACTTGTAATGAGTATTATTGATTCTCTTATTGGTATATCAGGAATTGTACAGTTTATTATTAGTTTAACTAAAGTTTGGGATCATAGAATTACATTTTCATCACCAACAGAATTTGTATTGCTATGGAATATTTGTTCATCCGCGACTGTTGTTGTCGTTTTAGCACTGGATCGTATGATAGCTGTTGTATTTCCATTAAAACATCGTATTTATTCATCTAAAAAACGATTATTTACCATGTTATTTACTGCTTTATCAATTAGTTTAGCAGTAACAATAGCTGTATTTTATACCCAAAAAACGTCTTTTGCTTCAAATTCATTACGGTATATACTTGCTCCGTATATATCTATTTTATTAGCAGCGATAGTTGTTTTGTATGCCATTATCATAGTGCAATATCGTAGGAAAACTTCAAAAGTTCAGAAGACTTTTTCTCCAGACAAACACGGAGAAACTCATACAAGATCTGTTACTAAATCTGAGAAAACTTTATTCCGTGCAAGTTGTACTGTTATAATTTGTTTTATTATAACCTATCTCCCTCTTGTCGTAGTCACATCATTACCTTCCGATACATTTGGAGAGAACAGAATTACTGCTATAGTTTTGATACAGGCATTTGCATTACTGGCATCAGTTGTCAACCCATGTGTGTATTTTATACCAAAAGCTAAATGTTCTACAAAGAATGTTCGTGCTTTGGATCTTAGTAATACTGGAACTTCTAAAAGGAATCATGGAGAGCTAACAAAAACATAAAATAATTTACATGCAATAGATAATGGAAGTAATAAGTAAATAATTGTATTCTATATATAAAAAACATTTTTGAGATTATACAATCTACTATATGTAAACGTCCATGTGTGTCTGTTTGTATCTACTGTATTCGAGATTCACGCTTCTCATGGTAAACGTATCAAATCCATACTTTCCTTCGGGTTATCTTATAATTTCTTGCGGCAACATAGGCCATGTTTTATGTTCAGATCTTTGTATTCCTTCACTTGACGGCCCGAAGCGTATTTTTTTTCGTAGGATTTCTCTCGCGGCTCCATAGAAAGAACGAATTACATTCTCATGTTCGTCACGCAATATCTTTCACACCCGACTGACCTTCAGTTCTATTGTTTATTTATCATTTGGGCTAACTTCTAGCAATTAAATTTTCTATTTCTTTATTTTCAAATTTCACCCAGCGGAACGGGTTTACTTCACTAGTATCATATAAGTACAGTATTTGCCTGTCACCAAACGTTTCATTAACTGTTATGCACCAGGTGTGTGATTGGCCATTTATAGTATTTGAATTAACTCAAAAAATATCTTGCTAATCTAGCTCTATTTGAAACTTGTAGATGTTGATTATTCTGATTAGGGAATCAGTTAATGAATTCCACCAGGGAATAACTTCTTGCAAATTGATTCTGATTGCAAAAGAATTCTTGACAATGTCCGTACATGAGGCATTAGCTTAGCATCTTCAATTGTCCACGGATGACGTATTTTGTTGATCCAACACTGAACATATCTGTTGCTGGATATCAACGAAACCGTTTAAAATCGTGGCTACTTGTTGAGATATTTCTAGAATATCTTACGTCATCTCCTAGAGGTGGGTGTGTACCTCTAGCGTGGAGGGTTCATTGGGAGGTCGCAGAGAAATGTAAATGACCCCTTGTAATATCATTGTTTAGAAATTTTGCCTATTGGATACGCATACTTTGCAGAAAGCTAGCTCATACTCCACAGTAATTTATGGTAATATCTAATATTAAAGCACCAATTTATTTATAAAAACATGCCTATTTATATGATTATATAGGCCTACATTATTTCAAAATTTTAATAGTCTATCTCGCAGTCATCTCGCAATACTGGAATAGGCATCCATATGATAGAATCTCTAACAGCAAAAAAATTATTGGGGCAGCTCAGAAAGCTAAAGCCTGGCCATGCTAGAGTTTCAAATGTATCTCATCTTAGCTTCGTATAGATCTTTGTGTTAGTATAGTATCTTAGTGGTTAATGGACCTTAAATACAGGGTCTGGCAAAAGCAGTAATCCTATGATTCTAGATCCGGAAGTTTAGAGTCTATTCGGAAGAACATTGATATTTTATGATTTATAGGTCAAACTTCAATTAAAGGTTTTGATATAAAATCCAGTTACAGCCAGCTTTGCTTTGTAATAATATGTTTTAAACGGATTCTAGGATCTTACTAGTACAATCAATCATACTTAAACTGCCATCTCTATATATCAATCACCTGTTGGATATTTTGGCCATTAAATTAAGTAGGATAGTTAGAAATTATGCAACAGCTGTTTGGTATAATAATCTTTAGGCTCAACCTTGTATATATAGTTTACCTCTCTCAATCCCATTAATAGTCAATGAATCTAGATCTGATATTTAGCTGTTGTATACATTTTGCACTGTATGAATTCTTTATCTAATATATACCTGTATATATATAGACCACCTGTCTTCCATGGTTAATGTATCTAAATTTGATAGTTAGCACATTATATACAATTATACATCTTGCACTTTATCAGTCCTTTAATCGATCCTCTACCTAGCATGTACCTGTATATATAGGCCACCTTCAATGGTCGAAGTATCCAGATCTGATAATTAGCACATTATATATATCTTGCACTTTATCAATCCTTCATCTAGCATGTACCTGTATATACATAGACTACTTGTCTTCAATGATCAATGTATCTAGATCTGATAGTTAGCTGTTGTATATATTTTGCTCTGTATCAATTCTTTATCTAACATATTCCTGTATATATAGTCTACCTGTCTTCCATGGTTAATGTGTCTAGATTTGATAGTTAGCATACATTATATACAGCTTGCATTTTATCAATCCTTTATCTGATGTATGTATGCCTGTATATAAGGCCATTTGTCTTCAATTGTCCATGTATCCACTTATGATATTTAGCTGTCATATACAGCTTTCAGTAAAGAAATTGAATTAAATCATATTTCTGATACCATTTACGATATACTGTCTAGCCATAAGCTATTTTTATAATTTAACAATTTGAAGATGTAGTGGTAAGACAACATATACAATTACAATATACTTAGTGTGCTAAAATTGGAAATAATAATAATAATTAATAATGATAAAAGTAAATAATAATAATATACGGCGAAAGAGTCAAAGAATACACATTCTTTACAGTAAAGAATGTGTATTCTTTGACTCTTTCGCCATATATTATTATTATTTACTGCTCTGTCAAATGAAGACATAGAGCCCTATATTATCTGCTATTAGATAAACATAAATTTTATTATTAATGATAAAAGTAATAATGAATAAAAATATTAATTATAGACAGTATGGAAATAAAATATTAAATACAATGGAAAATAATAATTTCCAAGATGTTACTCGAAACGTCTATACTTACTGATATTAGCCTTGTCTGACATACTTTATTTTACTAACAAACCTAGATTCAAATAGTTAGGAGAAGTTGGAACTAATCAGAAGAGCATAATATAGAATAGGAAACATAGATGCAGGCAGAGGCATTTTTCATTACTCAGAGTTTCTAACATTGAATTTGCAATCTTCAGTCATTGATTTGATTATTATGTTCTTCTTCTATCCTTAGGCATTCCTTACTCTGCGAAACACATTCTAACTGTGCAGAAGCAAGATGTGTAATATTTTGACTGCCAGGTGTAATCTTTTGGCTGCTATGATTTTATTTCTGTGTATCTAATCTGGCATAGCTATTGGCATTGAAGAAAGGATAAGAAATTACCTCAACGCAATCTAACTACTCAATGAAAGAAACTTAATTCACATGCTATATTCTCATCAGCTATAGCAATTTCTGTAATGCGACTACCTCATGTTG
The DNA here is from genome assembly GCA_916610825.1 of Haliclystus octoradiatus. Lineage (NCBI taxonomy): Eukaryota > Metazoa > Cnidaria > Staurozoa > Stauromedusae > Haliclystidae > Haliclystus > Haliclystus octoradiatus. The sequence continues at coordinate 34,523,380 of OU744446.1, forward strand.
TAAAGAAATTTTTGAAAGAAACAAGTAAAATATTTTGTGTTGATTGATATTTCTTGGAAGTCGATTGCTGCTTAATGTCCCGTCAGTTGTTAACAAGGGAAACTGAGTTTAGTAACTATAGGAAGAAAACATACATATTTGCCTTTGATTTGATAAATTTGCAAAAGGCGTAATTGTATGCTCCATTTCATAATTACTAATACTAGCTTCAGCTTTAACTAAGATATAGTCTATTTTTCCACAATTGAAATTGATGAAATCATATTATCATATAGGCATTCAAGTAATATTTTCGCAAAAAATATTTAAATACTAATGTGAAATTAGATGCAGAAGAGAAATGTTTTGACCGATTTATTTTCAAAAAGTTCTATGATTAATTAAGAAATTCTCAGTATCCAGCTTGATAACCAGTTTCTCTGAAGTAAAATTGATAATGTTGTAGAAGTCCGTGAGTATAAAGTTGAAGTAAAGATTATTAGCTTGGTTTCATTTCTAACGCTTGTATATGCGTTTAGATGGATCTCTTCAGCTGTAAATCTTCCAGTTTTTCTCTCCTCTTTTCCAGGCGCTAAATTAAATATTTACCAGGACATTATTGCTGGACTCGGATTGTTTTCATAGTAAACGTAAATACTCGTGAGAACGCTTGTTGATCTGACATCGCACGCAGCCAAAAGTATCAACAACGCGCGATCCATAATAGCTGCCATGGGCGTAACTACACTCTTTCTGCCAACTCATCCCCGGGATTTATCCGATTATGGAGCATGTTATATTAAAACAAACCTGAAGCTGTTTGGACTAAAATACACCGCACTTTTGCGGATAAAATCCAGGTTATTTAAGTGATCGAAACCAAATTGTCAAACTCAATTATGAATTGAAAGATCGATCAGCCGAAATTCTACTAACTTGTGGGTTTCCCCACTTTATATTATATACTTTCTTAAATTTTCAAATTTTGAGATTTTTTTTGCCTTTTTTAAAGCTCTATATAGATGTTAAGAAACTTTCAAAAAACTTCTGGTAATGGATTTCTGGGTGAAATTTCATGTCCACATTATTGGCTCCTCATTTTTAGAAGGTAATTAGTACCTGATATTATGTTTACTGAAAATGTAACTCAGAATTGAATTCAGTCCCGAATTTAATTAATTATTCACACCTCTTCTGAGCTGAGCCTTTATAAAGAATTTTAACAGCTACACAAATGAGTCCTTCGTAATTATTTGAAGAAAAGATTAATGACTCTGATGGTGTGTTTTGAAATTTGGATCGTGACCCCAATGTATATTTCAATGTTTATATTGTTAAGCCCTGGCCAAATGACTTTTTTATTTCGCCAACATTCATCGGATTTTGTTGAGTCCATTTTCGTCAACATCTTGAGGGTGGCCAAATGACTTTTTATTTTCGCCAACATTCATCGGATTTTGTTGAGTTCATTTTCGTCAACAGCGGATGATATTTTGAGGCTTGGAAGCTAGTCAATCGAGCCCACCAATCCTGAGACAGGCTACGTCATTGTTGACCAATCAGAGGAAGGTTCATATTTTCAACAAAGCTCAACAATGTTGAGGAAATAAAAAGTCATTTGGCCACTTCGCCAACATCGGTAGAGAACAATAGAACTCAACAAAATCTGATGAATGTTGAGGAAATTTTTGAATGTATTCAAAATCGAAATTCAACATCAGCCAACAAAATCCGAAAAGTTGAAAGTGGCCAAATAACTTTTTATTTTCTCAACATTCATCGGATTTTGTTGAATTCAACAATGTTGGCGAAATAAAAAGTCATTTGGCCGGGGCTTTACACCAACATGGAGCAATGTGAAAAACCCTATATGATGCATATTTCATTTGTGATCTTTTCCATCAAATTCATGGAAATTTTCATTGAAGCTTTTCAGTGATGTACTATGACTATAAATATAATTTGTAAACCTCTGCTTTGTATGTTCTCCATAAAAATTTAAAAAAAAAACTATGATGAATGTCTGATGTAGACGTCGTCATAGTGGCTAAGGGAGTTTTGTATAGTAACATTTGAGTGTGCACCAGCATCTCGAAACAGGCTTGGCACCAGGGTTTCCAAATTCCCTCACAATGGGACCAGAGAGCAATTTATAAAAACTGTTTGCAGAAATGCTTGAAAAAGTATCAAAAGTTTCACCGGCTATAAAAGTGTTTTACCCTAACAAGGGGGGTATGGAGTGGGATTCTGAGATATTTCCAAATGAAATGAATTGACTCAATAGAACAGCTGGTGTCGCTCTTTTCAGACAATGGAACAATAGCCTGATATGTCTGGCACAGAGAATCCTTATAGAAATCAACTGTATCATTTTTCGAGCATAACATGCAGAGAAATCATGTACTCAACTCGTTAAATTTATAGATTAATTATTAGTCTGTAGAATTGTGACACCATGAATTATACTTTAACAATAGGAGATTTGAAGACCAGAGATATTGTGAGTGGACCTGTATGTTTGATTATATTATTATTAAATAGCGCTGAAATTATTTGGTTGATTAGAGCAAAGCAACGTCGGAAATTGAGCAATTATCAAATTACGTTACTTGTATTGAGTATTATTGATGCTCTTATTGGTATAACAGGAATTGTGCAATTTATTATTAGTTTAACAAAAGTTTGGGATCATATAGTTACAATTTCATCACCAACATATCTTATATTACTTTGGAATGTTTGTTCATCCGCGACTGTTGTTGTCGTTTTAGCACTGGATCGTATGATAGCTGTTGTATTTCCGTTGAAACATCGTATTTATTCATCTAAAAAACTATTATTTACTATGTTATTAATTGCTTTGTCAATTAGTTTAGTAGTAACAATAGCTGTATTTTATACTCAAAAAACGTCTTTAGCTTCAAATTCATTACGGTATATACTTGCTCCGTATATATCTATTTTATTAGCCGCAATAATTTTTTTGTATGCTACTATCATGGTGCAATATCGTAGGAAAACTTCAAAAGTTCATAAGACTTTTTCTCCAGACAAACACGGAGAAACTCATACAAGATCTGTTACTAAATCTGAGAAAACTTTATTCCGTGCAAGTTGTACTGTTATAATTTGTTTTATTATAACCTATCTCCCTCTTGTCGTAGTCACATCATTACCTTCCGATACATTTGGAAAGAACAGAATTACTGCTATAGTTTTGATACAGGCATTTGCATTACTGGCATCGGCTGTCAACCCATGTGTGTATTTTATACCAAAAGCTAAATGTTCTACAAAGAAAGTTCGTGCTTTGGATCTTAGTAATACTGGAACTTCTAAAAGGAATCATGGAGAGCTAACAAAAACATAAAATTATTTACATACAATAGATAATGGAAGTAACAACTAAATGATTGTATTCTATGTATAAAAAACATTTTTGAGATTATACAATCTACTATATATAAACGTCCATGTGTGTCGTATTTCTTTATTTTCAAATTTCACCCAGCGGAACGGGTTCACTTCACTAGTATCATATAGTTACAGTATTTACCTGTCACCAAACGTTTCATTAACTGTGATGCACCAGCAACCAGATGTGTGATTGCGATCTGAGTTTCCATTGCGAGTTTAAAATTCTGGCATGATGCGTTGCAATACATTTATTCTTACCTCGGTATATAGTGTCACAGACTAGTACAGCAAAGATATAAACATATGAAATCATCACATAAAGCAAAAAAATACACTGGGGAGGTTAAAATTCCATATATCACCTACAGACGCTCATACTTCTTCGCATCACTGAAACTTACGACTGAGCTAAATCATTAATATTGCGTCAAATCTTTTGAAATTCTTGATTTATGCAAATATTTTCCTTGCTACGTGCACGCGATACACTATACCTCCTCTTCTGATCAAGTCAGGATTAAGCTCCATGTTGTCCATATCATCAACATATATTCATTTTCATTTATCCAACAATAAAAATGCATTGCCCATTTTTGAAGGCTTCTACGCATGGTTATCCGCTAACTACATCATACAACCAGCCGCTTTCGAAACTTTGGTACCATTCAGCGAAGGAACAAAGAATTTTATTGATACCATTGCCAAGAAGTTAACCATCGCAACTGGTGAAAAGCGCTCAAGAGCTTTTCTGATGCAAAACTTAACCATCGCAATTCAGAGAGGTAACTGCACAAGCATTATGGGAACTTTACCGACTTGTGACGGCATTGTAGTAAGTTGTAAAATAGTTTTTTAAATCTTACATCTTAGTAGCTTTTTTCTTTTTTTAGAAAATATAAAATGTAATAAAATTAATTCAAAATGGATCTCCAAATAAAATAATGATTTATTGGAACGCACTAATTATACGCCTATTACCCTAAAAGATGCTTTACAAATTACAAATGCGTACATGCCAGGCCCATTTTACCGATGGAGATTCCCAACACCCGGCCATCAGATCATTCAAGAGTAGGGGTACCATCCGAGCCATCGATTTACTTAGAATAACGATGGCTCTATATACCAGTGGTAGTACACACACTGTCATTTGGAGGGTGAGTATTAGAACATTACAAATTCGAACACGTCCATGACTACCGATGGTACATACATACTGTACCATCATACATACATATACATACATAGACAAAATACATACATACATGCATACATATATGCTTGCACACCCCCTGGCCAGGTGTACACACATCTATGTATGCCTGTATTGTATGTATTTTATTTGCCAAAACTGACACGTATAATAAGGAACTACATTGAGTCAAGCAAATGATATTATAACTTAAGGCATCGTACAAGGTACCTCTCATTAACTGGGCCACTAAAGTATTTATATTAGCAGCAAAAAAAACTTTCTTATCTAGCTCTATTAGAAACTTGTAGATTTTATTTATTCTGATTAGAGAATCAGGTAATGAGTTCCACCTGGGAATAATTCTTATTGCAAAAGGCGTTACCTAATCACGTGATAGATTTAGTATAATTTAGTATACATTAGTACACAGGCCTTTAATATGTAATTACGTAAAACTTGATTAAGAGATCAGATCCAGTTTAGCAAGGCATTTGTTATCGGTCATGTTTAACTATGTCACAGTATATTACAGATAGGAATCGCGTAGCTTCAAAAATACCTCACACAGTTTAGTAGGTGACTAAAGATTAACCAAAAGTGTTATTTGAAAATTAAATTTACTTTAATAAAAGCATAAAGTAAAAAAAAATATTACACAGTGGCCCGGGAAAAATGATGCTTAGTTAAGGGGGCATGCATAAAGTACGTGCTCAGTAAATGTTCCAATATTTGACATCCCCTCCCCCTTTTAGGCATCTGCACATTTTTGAATCACATCCTCTTCTACGTACGTACTGAAAATTCTGCAGTCTTAACCTAACCCGCATGTTTACGATAGTTTGTCTTGAAAAATGCAAATTTTACGATTAATAATAAATTAATACTTTAACATTTCTGCAATGAAAATCAATAATTAATGGCATTTAAGTCTCAAAAATTGCTACAGAGAAAGTTATAAGTTGCGTAAATACTTCGATAGTTGACAACCCCATCCCTCATATACGCAGCTGTATACAATATATGCTCTTGTTATCTTTCTCGTTTGTCAGACATCAACATTTAGGTCATCGACCCATTCACTGCAAATTTATCGTAGTCTTTTACGATCAACGTATAATCTTTGTGTATTTGCTCTGCTGCGTTGCAGCAAAAGTCAAGAGTTGCTTTAACCTAGCTCTAATTCTAATGTCATCTGTTTCTTCGTTGGTCATTGTTTGTACTTTATTTCTCGTTCTTGTTGTCTTTGATTTTGCATTCCTTCTCTTTCTTGTCATATCTCTTATCCTATAGATGCTATCATGCGTCATCTGTTGGTCATTGTGAATTTCTGTATATCGTGGTCGTAACAGCAGTGGTGTTCCAGTCGAGAGTTGAATCTTGATACGAATCGTAATACACAGTAGATTTACACCGTTGAATTGAACTGGATTTCAAATTTATATAATTCACTAAATGCAAAAACAATAAAATGCCAGTAAAGGTATAGAACTAAGACATATTCACATAATACATTTATACAATAATATAGTTATAATACGGCAGTTGATTCTTGCTTTTGTGATTTCTCCAACCATGTCACTTGGCATTGATGATGGCTTCGATGTTTCTTTTCTTTATTTATTCCTACTAATATTAGATTTATGGATGTAATTATACTATTTGATTTACTAAGGTGGTATATAAATCTGCAAATCACAAGGCCTTAAATGGTCATTCTAATTTCTATGTCATATGATAGGAGGAAGTTATCTATATTAGGTTTAATGAATCCCATGATTTTCATGAATGGAAGTATTCATATGATCCTATGATTTTCAAAATAAGAAGTATTTTACAAGCTATTTTACAACTAAAATATATGCTATTATCATTGTACAATAATTATTAATAATTCTATAATATATATATATATATATACACGTATAAGACATGTAAATTAATGTTCGATGTTCAAACTAAACTAAATCCTATATTATGCTATTATTATTCTATATTATTAAAGAAAAAAAAAAGAAGGTTATAATAATTGTTATTCTAATTGTAAGTAATTCAAAACAAAATAATTTAATTGCTATTTATAGATCTCTACCTATATTTATCTTGTGTATAACTCATTTTCTGTTTTTGTAAGCTCTCCAATATGATTTCTTTTAAAATTTCCAGTATGATTAAGATCCAAAACCACGAACTTTCTTTGTAGAACATTTAGCTTTTGGTATAAAATACACGCATGGGTTGATAACGGATGCTAATAATGCAAATACATGTATCAAAACTATAGCAGTAATTCTGTTCTTTCCAAATGTATCAAAAGGTAATGATGTGACTACGACAAGTGAGAGATAAATTATAATAAAACAAATTATAACAGTGCAACTTGCACGGAATAAAGCTTTCTCAGATTTAGTAACAGATCTTGTATGAGTTTCTCTGTGGTTGTCTTGAGAAACACTTTTTTGAGCTTCTGACGTTGTCTTACGATATACAACAATAATAATGACATACAAAACAATTATTGCGGCTAATAAAATAGATATATACGGACCAAATATATACCGTAATGAATTTAAAGCAAACGATTTTTGTTGGGTATAAAATGCAGCTATTGTTGCACCTAAACTAATTGATAAAGCAGTAAATAACATGGTAAATAATCGTTTTTTAGATGAATAAATACGATGTTTTAATGGAATTACAACAGCTATCATACGATCCAGTGCTAAAACGACAACAACAGTCGCGGATGAACAAACATTCCATGTTATTATAAATTCTGTTGGTGAGGAAAATGCTGTTTTATGATCCCAAACATTAGCTAAACTAATAATAAATTGTACAATTCCTGTTATACCAATAAGAGCATCAATAATACTCAATACATGTAACGTAATTTGATAATTGCCAAATCTCCGACGTTGCTTTGCTCTAATTAACCAGATAATTTCTGCGCTATTTAATACAAATATAACTAGACACACAGGTCCAGCTACAATATCTCTGGCCTTCAAATCTCCTACGGTTAAAGTATAATTCATGGACATCATAATTATGCCGGGGCTCACAATTCTACTGACTCATAACTAATCTATAGATTTAACGAATTGAGTACATCATTTCTCTGTACGTCATGCTCAAAAAATGATATACAGTTGATTTCTGTAAGGATTCTCAGAGCCAGACAGAGCCAGACATATGAGGTTATTGTTCAAGGAGCGACACTAGCCTGCGTACAGACTAACCTATTTAAATCTCTAGAATAGTCACTAGAATATGTATAATTGTATATGTATATATATAATATAATAATTAGTAATGATAATGACATATAGCTGTCTATCAGCAGATAATAGTGCTCAATGCCAGTGATTGACAGAGCATAAATACTAATAATAAAATGGAGTCAAAGACTACACATTCATTTCTGTGACTTTAAGTTTCACGCTTTATGCGATCATCAGACAGTTTTAAATGAAAAACATATATCTCCTACTTAGATTCAAATTTTCGCCTATTGTTCTAATTACAATTCTATTGTTGTTAATTCTATTTATAAAATATCTATTATTTATTTACTCTACACGCTCCTTCTGTATCGGGAAAACAGATACTTAGTTGCAGTTAAATTCAATTCGTAAAACCATGGTAAAAATTCAATTTGTAAAACCATGGTAAAACCTTAAAACTCATAAACAGACGCAATTTTTCATTTTCACATCTTTTCAAATTGGGGTCTGGATGCAAGGACACTGAGGATTAACTCAGGAGTGGCTTAAAAAAAACTTCAATAAGTGCAGAATATCAATCATTCTGCAGATCAATAATGAAATTCAGTGTTCGCTCTGAGTCTGCGTGTAGGCTCAATGGCATCTTCAACATGTTTATAGGGTATTGAGTGTAGTTTCTACCGGCTTACAAATATATCTCATGTCAGATATGCTATAGAAACTACCCAAATGGGTTCATATGAATTATTTTATATAGCCTCCATTTTATAATAATAATAATACATGATGAAAGAGTCAAAGAATACACATTCATCACTGTTACTCAAGTTTCACGCATTTCACTGCGTTCTTCAGACAGATTTTTTACTCAATTTTCACTCAGGATTGAGTCAGAAAAATCTGTCTGAAGATCGCAGTGAAATGGGTGAGACTTGAAGTAACACTAAAGAATGTGTATTTTTTACTCTTTCACCATATATTATTAGCCTATTTTTTACCGCTCTGTCAAATGAAGACATAGAGCCCTATATTATCTGCTATTAGATACACATAAATTTCATTATATAGTCCTTTATATATATACACTTTATACAACATATGCCATATAACTGTATATTCTGCAATATCGCACCTCACTCTCTACAGCATTTGCTTGGCTTTTTCACTAAAATAATTAAAAACGTGTATGGAAGTTCCATGTTTGCATAAACAAGCAAGAATTTCAAAAAGTTTGACGCCATATCAATGGCTTAGTTCAGTTGTAAGTAAGTCTTATTCGAGTGACTATGGTTTAATACGAATGAGTGAGAGGAAAATTTGGAATTAATAGCGAGCCAGAATTTTAATCTTCACAATCACAATCACAATCACAGTATAATCTTCACAATCACATAAAGTTGTAAAGATGCAGATGATGCAAAATTATTTTGTTCAAGATCAACAGAATATAATGGCCAATTATTTACAACATTGAACAATTTCTTTCGTCGGGAAAACCAATGGCAAATGAAGATTGTTCATGAAAAATGTAATTTCAAATCTATTGGCAATTCTCCGTGGGGAGGGTAACTTCCATACTTTGGGTATACGGGGACGTTCAAATATTAAAGGGTACCTTTTTCAAAATCCTTAAAAAATTTTTTGGAATATGCTTAGTGATAATTTTTTTGAGGTATCCTTTTGACGCCTTTGCAAGTTTCTTATGGTACAAAACAAATTTTGCCTATGAATTTTTTGTTTTTCATTTGTTTTGGCTGAATCTGTCATTCATAAAAACATATTTGGGGTATCTTTTTCATCACGTGAAAATTTTTTATGGTCATTCTGCCAAAGTTCCATTTGAACGACTCCGTCGGAGCGCAACGGAAGTTACCGCCCCGGGGAATTCTCAAGTCAACAACCTGAAATATTTTTTAGATGATCACACTCTAAAAACTATCACATCTATGAAAGATCGTGGAATTGTTATCTCTACTGATCTCTAATTATATTGCTATCGCTTCAAAAGCTAGGTCCCGTTCTTTTTTAATTTCAAATGCTTCGTTTCTAAATATATACATTTATTATTAAAAGCAGCATACATTGTATATGTACGACCAATACTTGAATCAGCCACAGAAGTTTGGAATCCAAATTATGTAAAAGACATTATTACCATTGAACGAGTACAAAAGCGATTCACTAAACGACTATGACTTTTAGCACATATTACATTTTCTAATCACGCTGATCGACTGCACGCCCTCCAGCTACAACTCTAGAATTGCGTCGAGGTAAGGTCCGATCTTAGAATGGCATACAAAAAGCTAAGCGGAATTGTACCGGGAATTGTAGACGTTGATGTTGATACTCTATCTAAAATAAAATCAACGACAAAATATGATTTAAGAAGTCATTCTTTAATGTTAGCTCCACCCGTAGCTCTAGCTAGTTATAGAAATGTAACTGGTCGTTCCATTTTTTATAACCGTGTGGTAAATATATGGAACTCTTTGCCACTTGATAGTAACATCCAAAACAATTACACAATTTAACAACAATTTAACAGAGATAAAATCTCTCTCCGTATGGTAAAAAGTTTCCACAGATACTAATAAATAGCACAAATTAATCTCTATTATAACAAAGTAAGTAATCGTAACTAACAATATTATAGGTTTCATTTAAGTGGAAGTTTAATAATTCCATCATTAATAACCAGTCAATTATCTCTAATTTAATGTTGACAAATATATCTTGTGTTATCTTATATTATATTATATTATATTATATTATATTATATTATATTATCTTACTTTATATGGAGACAGCATATCGATTCTTCCGCAAAAAGTCGGGGGCAGGCTAAGACCTGGGGCCATCTAGGAAATTTGAAAAAAATTAGAGTACTCGAAACAGAAAAGTTTATGATGATATCATCATAAAATGATAAAGATTCTGAATGTTCACGATAGAAGATGGAGTTTCAAATGTATTCAAGATCGGACTTCCCTCCTCTGTTTTGTCAAATATGGTTTTGTCTAATCTTTGTTTATAATTAGAAAACTCATTCATTTTGCCCCTTCTCATTTATAGCCCCCAAATTTTAGCGGTCCTTGGAGTACAGGGTTACCAGAGAAACCAAATGTTGCATTTGCATTGTAAGTTTGAATAACGTGGACGAATTGGACGTATCTAGTCGTCTTTTTAATTACGCAACATTTCCAGCTTCATTACAATTTGGTATGTTATGACAATTTTCTTCTAATGTATGTATTTCTTTCTAGCTGGATTTTCCAGGTATTGTGACTTTGTGATTTTGTGAAGAACTGATTTGTGATAGGAATGTTGTTTCGAACAGGAGCGGTATTGCCTGTGGGACGGGTTGCTTTGCTTATTTCGAAACATAATAATCCTATCATTCTATCATCAAATGACAAAAGTACCACCTGCCTGCAGGAGACAGGAGAAATGTAATTCAATAGGCCCTATGATAGTAATTATCTGTTGGATAGCCTTATAAATCTACGGTTGTAGACTTGTAAGCTACCCAGCTTGTGTCAAACTTAATCAATGCAGGCTGCAGGCAGGTTGTTGCTATTTTGTCAGTTTTGCAGGAAGCATTAAAACTCAGATGGAAACTAAACAAAATAAGACAAACTCGTGTAAAAGCTCAAGAAGTTTTTCCTAATTAGGAATGAACTGAATGATGCTCAATTTATCGTTGTGGATGGTTCTTTGTGTCTTTTGTCGCAACCATTTGCACAGCGCTGTCAGCCATCATTTCAACACCTATATTCAGAGAGGCTATAATTCAACACCTGTCGTTAACCTGCCTTTTCAACCAAGAAATTAAGGGTGTCTTTACTTCTAAATTACTAAAAATAGTCAAATTAAACCAATTTTTCAATCAGAAATTCTGTTTGGAGAAAGCAATTCATCGGTATGTGTTAATTTCAAGTGTAAAACCAATACTGTAATAGCCTGTACATATATCATATATACCGTTCAACAAAATATGACACTTATAGACAAGATCTTTGTTTTTTTTTGGGGGGAGCCCAATTGGCAGGAATTGATATATTTGACTGCTTGACAGGAATGTCACAAATCAATCAATTTAGCAAAAATTAATACTAAAATGACTGAAAATCAATTTTTCATGAGCTGATTTTGGACGTATGGTGCACCCAGAGCTCTCAACCTTAAATAATTTTTGAGGGGGAGGTTTTGTCTTATCCATTCTGAAGGGGTGGCCCTTTAGGGGGGTCTGGGGGCATGTCCCCCGTATTTTCCTTGCAGTCTTTTTTCCGCCATTTTGACAAAACATAAGTACAATTTTCCAATCAAAAACTAACCACTCATTCAATTTCAAATGAAAGGCGAGCAAAAGGGTTAAAGTTTCTCGAAATTTGTGCGCAGCCCTTCATTTTGTAATGGATTACAGTTCCAAAGTTTTATCAAAAACGAAGATATAAATATAATTATAAATTCCATACATGATTTAAAGAAAAATTGGAATTACCAGAAAAAGAGGGGGTAAATTTCTCAAAGTGGGAGAGTGGGAGAAGACCCTGAAATGCGGGAGACTCCCTCCGAAAGTGGTAGGGTTGAGAGCTCTGGGTGCACCCTCAGGGATTGGAATCTTATTTCCGCTGAGTTGAAGTCAGATTTTAAATATCCGTTTGCCTACAAATGGGGTCCTACGATCAGCAATTCAAAATTAATTCGCCTATACTGTAGGCCTATCAGAAATGGATAGAATATCTTGATTTCTTGACCTATAATCGCAACAAACGGACCTAGTCCTAGAGCAAAACAAAAATGTAGCCGTCTAGTGTAGCTTCAAAATGTGAAATAACTTTCTCATTGCATTAAAATCAAGAAAGTTTTCAGTGAATTTTAGCAGTTGTATTGCATGGTAAACATATTAATGAAAATTGCTTTTGAAAATTGGCGTCACAGAATTTCACATTGCATTTATATGCTTTCAGGTGACTCATTCCCAGGGTCCAACAAAATGTTTTAGCTTCCACAAACCTCAACTTTGAGATAACATTTAATTTTCATATTTTTCCAATTATTTTAGCTTTATATCCAGCAGTTTGCTTTTTCCTTCTGAATTTTGCTAGCCTCTGTCAAACCTTGCCCATTCACAACAATCTTAACAAATGAGAGTGGAGCTAAATCCAGTTTCCAGTTTTCACATGTGTTGGTTTATAAATGAGCTGTAGCCTAAACTGACTTAATGGTTCTGTAACAATAAAAGGACTGTAATAATAGCCTACTAACTAACTGTTAGCCTGCGGTACAGACCGCGATTCATTCACAAAAGAATAGGGTCTGTGTGAATTGCTCGGTTTCTCTGTCCAGGCCTCGTATCAGAATAAGATTGATGTCACATAATTATGCAAGATTAAGGTGATTCTCAACGGGATTCTCACATTACTTTGTTCACTTCAGTTGACATGATTGCAATAAGTTCTATTTTAGGCTTCGTAGCTATGACAATTAATTGATCGAACAGAGGTGATGAATTAATTATCTAAAAACAATAGATTTACCTTGCATCGATCAGAAACTTCCGCTCTACGTTTTCGTAGAGTGGCTGGACAGAAAACTGTGCAAATCACACTGACCCTATTCTTTTGTGAATGAATCGCGGTCTGTAACGCAGACTAACTAACTATATGAATGAATAACTAAATTTAAATCATTTAGCTATTAATTTCAACAATAAATATGCCTATCAAGCTATAGACTACAAATGATGGATCAACAACCACACCTAGGATGCCACTTCACTCAACGACATGCTTAAATCCCAACTAAACTCTAAATAACATAAATCACAGATCAGTGCTGATTTTGCAAACAATTCAAAGTCTGTGTAAAAACTAACATGTATGAATGCTATCATTAAAAACATGAGGGCATTTAATTATTAAACTAAAATTAATGTCATAAAAATTACTAGACAATATCTAAGTATTTTTATCGCTTGAACATCGGATAATAAATCATTTTCAGACTAGTTAAAGAAAATAAACTCTGTTCCATTAAGACAATCATGCTTAATCAGCATGTAGACTACTGTGTTGGATAAGATAGCACAACAAAGTAACTGTATTATTTGATATTCTAGCTAGATGGAAATTGCTAAAGCTCTGGTCTTACTTGGTCAACATGGTCGTTTTCAAGTCATGTTGTATTTTATGCTTTGGGTTTGCAATTCAACTGTTTCAATGAATCATTTGATTATGGCATTTTATGGATATACACCATCTCATAGGCGAGTATTAGGCTAGGACAGATTTCATTTAGAAGAATTTTATTATGGATATGTTTCCATATAGGCCTACGCACGCTAAAGTATTGTAAATATTCCTGTGATGCTAAACTTTGTGGGAAAATGATGAATCCAGATGACCAGAACAAAACAAACATATAGGCCTACCTAACAAGGCAAAAATCATAGTTGCGGGCCTATTTACCTACAATGAAAACAGTGTAAAACAGCTTTAAAATTTGAATAAATTGATCACTATAGTCTATAGACATAATTCCTATATACTTATTTTTAGAGGAGTGGCTCTATTCGCCAAGAACATTGATTGAGAATGCTCTTCCTCCCAACTGATCTCAGCCGATCACTTCCAATGATCATCATCGTCATCATCATTTATTCAGAACCTGATAAGTTCACATAGAATTTTCTTTCAAAGGACTGATTATAAAACTAAAATATATGATATTAAAACATTATAATTATAAACAGTAATGCCAATTAATTTAATCTTAAAACAAAATTAAAAGCCAATGCTTATGTTGGAAGTTAAATGCTTCTCAAGTCAATGAGACTTTCGAAACTTTTCCTTTTCAATCTAATAAATTTCAACAGATATCATTGCAGATGGGTATTGATTGTCAATTGTCAATCGCATTATATATACCGGTACTTAAAATGCAATTCTCTTTGGACCATTCCATTTATCATCAGAACTTGGTACTCATGTGATGGTGTTTAGATAAACACTGAGTTGACCTCTTAAGGATTTGAGCCACATTCAACCAAAAATATGATCAGATCCGAATTCCACTAGGCAGCAAGCTCTAAATTGTTGACATCCTACAAGAAATGCTGCCAATCACTTTCATGAACTTGAATTTTAATTTATGAACTTTGAACAATAGTTCATGAACTTCGAATGTAGTTCATGAATGATGGCTTTGAGTTCATCAAAGTTCATGAACGTTCATGAGCTTTGAGAGTTAATGAACTATGTTTTCATGAACTATTCTTTACAGTTCATGAACTTGTTTCGCAGGGATGGATGCTCTGCTATCTGAGCTAATTCTCAGTCTGGTTCCAACAAAGGCTAAATAACCTTCAAGAATCATATAATTTTTTAGCATTTTCTTTTTAACTTTTCGGTTGAAGTTTGACCTATGCATTATAAAATATAAATTTTCTCTGAATCTGCTCTCTAGCCTTCTGGAATCTAGGATTCCAGGATTCCTCCTAAATCATTCGACTCTCTCCTCGGTATTATTAAGCTGCGTTTTGAATAATTCTGTTATTAGGCCAATAACAATAATATTACCTCTAAAGTCCTATTGATTGTTGTTTTTAAAGATGTTCAACACCCTCGAATACCCTTCTCAATACAAGCTTACCAACAGGAAAGACTTCACCATATCATAAATGTCTTGCATATGAAGGATTCAACATATCTACTGGTAAAAAAATAGGTTGCCCTAATGGATGGGTGTTTGCAATAAACGGAAAAGAATCTTCAATTGTTTCAGAGGTAAGCCAAGCTAAATTTAGCCTACAGGAGTCTATATCCAAGGTAGGCTTCAGCGTGCCTGTGTACCAGCTGAAAGTTTTTTTTTGAAACCATAGGGTTCAGTGAAAGATCCTGTAAATTTCTGACCAGCAAATTTCAAAGTGTTTAACAAAGAGAGTTCCAGGGATGATGCTAGTTTGTCATTTGTCAATAGTTTATCATTGTTTGCAACATTTGTTTCCAATGTTGTCGTTAAATGATCTGTTTTAGCTGTTCACGAACCCATTATAAACGGCTCATGAACATTAATATGAAAATTACTTCACCGACATTGATGCACGTAATAAAAAACGTTTAATCGGTCATTTAACATTCTTTAACTGTTTCTATGAAGGAAGATTCAACAGTGCATAAACTGTTAATGATTTGAACTGTTTACAAATTAACTAATAGATAAAGTTCTTGAACCATTCATTAACATTTCAACATAATCGAGTCATTTCTCGTTCATGAATTGTTTCTATGGAGAAAGATGCAAGACTGAGTACTTGTCTATTATTTGAACTCTTCATGAAGGGCTATAAACTGTTTAAAACTGTTCCGAAACTGTTAATGATTTAAACTGTCCATGGAAAGTTCATGAAACTCGGGTAGTTCAACACAAGTTCATGGGGGACTTTTAACATGGACATAAAGCCCTGGGCAAACGACGGCAACTTTGTGCAACAAATCTGTTTTTGTGTTCGAACTCCAACTGAGTTTAAAGGGAAGCCACGGAGAAGCCACAACATTGAAAGAGTTTGATACATTTCGAACAAAATGGTTCGAAAAGGATAACAAAGACGTTCGATAACAAAAATCCTTGGAAAAACTTCAAACACGATGCGACAAGTAAAATACACAATGTAACACGTCAGAAGAAATCAAGAGAGTGGCTAAACAACAACGATTTTTAAAGGATTTAAAAGTCGCGCAAATGTTGCCGTCCTTTGCCCAAGGCTTAACGTGAACCGTTTTTATTGGGTAAGACTTTGTTTTATTTGATTTTATTTCGCAGTGGAGCCTTGTTTGTGACAATAAACACCTTGTCAGTATGTCAACAACTGTTTACTTTGCTGGTGTAATGATTGGTGGTATAGTATTTGGTGCTTTATCAGATCGCTTTGGAAGAAAACCTATTCTGCTGTTAACAATGTATGGTCATATTGCCATTGGAGTTGGTATTGCTGTGATGCCCACATATGTTCTGTTTGTAACATTTAGGTTTTTCTTGGGCTTGCTGATGCAGGTAATTGAATGTCTTGTTGTCAATCATATGTGTTTTAAAGCCATTAAACAACTATTTTGGTATGTCTATTCTCAGTTCATGAACATCATAATAACAGTTAAAGAACAGTATGCCTACATGAAAAAGTCATAAAAAGTTCATGAACAATCTCCACATACGCCTTGATACAGTTGTAATGTTTTTGTCCTCAGGGACACTGCATATGCATTTCAAAAAAGCTCTGCCAGTCTAACCGCACTTCTTCCCTTCCTGCTAAATATTTTATGAGTTCATTTGTGAGTTCATTCATGAACAGTATGCCTACATGAACAATTCATAAAATGTTTGTGAACATTAACTCACCTGTTTCTGATCACTGTTCATTGAAGTAGGACTGTTATGAACCCGTCTGATTAATCGATTAACGAAGAAATAGTTTAAATCACACATCAAAATGTAATCTCATCTAATCCCTGAACGTCATCTTTCCTTGCTTCATTTTTCTTCTACTACTCTGTGATAGACTGTCATGAATTTATATCCCTCTCTAGGGTCTTCAAAGCTGTTCCTACATCATGATGCTAGAATTCAGTCCATGGAAGGATAGAACAATGTTAGCTGGTTGTTTTGAAGTATTTTGGGCCATTGGAACGATTTGGATGGCTGCTCTAGCATGGATGATACAGGACTGGCGTAATATACAATTAGCTTTATGTTTACCAAGTTTAATAACAATCATATATATATGGTGAGAAAAAACATTGGAAATCCCCTGTGTGTATCTATAATTTCTTTGAATTGATTGTGTCCTGCACAATTCACATGTCTGTGGTTTCATGATTCACAAAAGCAGACAAAAACAAACATTATAACCTAGCTTCTGCGTTGAAAACTTATCAGCACCTAATATCTTACATGATAAGCTTTTATTGTTCATTCTGATTTTTGTAATAAGCACATCACTTCACTCACAAGAAACTTACATTTCCCCTATACAAAACAGCCGTAAGTAAAGTAAGTGGAGTACAGGGGCATGTGGCAGGGTGTATTTGACATCGTTTATCATTATTTTATAAGTAGTCAGTGAACTGGTCATGAATTAATATCATTATTAATTTATAATTATTAAATGTTGATAAAATTTTTAATTTCATGTTTTCAAGTAATTATAATTTTCCAAATGTTTCCCAATGAAAATCGATGTTTGTGCATTTAACCTATCATGTATGTTTTTTTTGTTAGGTATATCCCTGAATCGATGCGTTGGCTATTAACACAGAATCGTTCCAAAGATGCCATTGCAGTTGCTCATAAAATTGCTAAGTTTAATCGTGTTACTTTACCTGATGATTTTCAACTTGATCTTGGCTCAACTTTGTTAATAGATAAAGATAAAAGATATTCACCTCTTGATCTATTTAGAACTCCAAGATTAAGAAGAGTTTCATTTGTAATGTTTTATGTGTGGTAAGTAAGTAGGCCTACAATACATACTTGTTCTAACAGATGTGCCCAGTTTATTCAGAATTATCCTATTTTAGTAATTGTCAGTCAATTGTTCAAATACGTGATGTGTAGTGTATGCCCCTGCAAAAATATTGAATGAGTTCATGAAAAGCTCTTGAATTTTACGAGTGTTCATAAAATACTCATGAAGACGATGTAAACAATTCAAGAACCATCCATGTACTGTTCATGAACCTTTTTGTGAACTGTTCATAAAAATTGGTCCATTTATCGTTCAGGATCCAATTATCAGATCTGAAGATTTACTTTGTTTCTATGCCTTCATCGTGTTTGCACTTACATTTATTAATCCCAAAATAACTCTACTCTGATCATCTCATCAACTTGGTTTTGCAATGCTTCCATCCACAAAGAGCCTTAGCTCAGATTGTAAAACCTCAGATCTGATCATATCTGGTCCCCCCCTAGAAGTTCAACTCAGCCTTGACATGTTCTAAAACATCAAATGAGTACCATCTTCTGATGGCGGGTGGAATTGTCCAGAGGGAATTCCATTGTAAGTAGCTGTGGCGTATTGTTGCCCATTGACAATCGAGGCCTGCCGCATGATCTGTTGAAATTGATCTGCAGTGTCGCGGCTGAGATCAATAAAAAGCCTTCACAATCATTGCTCTTAGCGAAAATCTAGAAACGGAAGAGTGGTACAGACACCGTTGGTAAGGCTATACCACAACAATTATATTCTTTTCTTTTCAACTTTATCAAAGACCCAATATTTTTAGTGTATGTAGTACTTTACCTTGCTTTACCATTCACAAACCCTTTCTTCTTCTCTGATACCCTTATTCTCTACAATATCTGTTCGACTTAATGTAGTATTTTCAATATATGTATTATATGTTAAATCTGCCATGTCACGATGATGTAATTATTTCTCAAATGTAATGTTATGCTATCATGTTCGTTGACCTTCTGTTATTGTAAAATATGCTGAATCACAATGATGTATACATAAACCAGTTACGTAATTATATATCTAGATGATTCTGTAATATTAGTTAGCATATTGTAATCATTTATATATATATATGCAAAATTTGAGCTTAATAAACACTTTTCAGTTACAGCAAATTCAATTATGAAATTTGTTGTTTGTGCATGAAAATTTAATAAGCATCTCATGGACCCTACCAACTGTCACTCGTGAATTGCCCATTTACTGTTCATAAGAAATGCATTAACTTTATGAACTGTCAATTGATCGTTTGTGAAATGTTCACAACAATTTTCACATAACTTAAACTGTCAATAAATGTGGCAAAATTGACTCTCAATTATTCTATGATTTTTTTTCGCAGGATGGCCACTTCAATTGGATATTATGGTCTGTCTTTAAATTCAACGAAATTGGCTGGTAATAAATACCTGAATTTTTTTGTTAGCAGTCTCATTGATTTGGCAGCATTTATATCAATTATATGGATACTTAAATGGTAAGTTAAGACAATGAACTCAACCTTTCTCTTTAAAATATTTATTCTTTGATATATATGATTTACGGTGGGAATTATCCGTCAAAGATAAACCCTGCAAAACAATTTGTTGAGTTCATGAACTGCCCATAAACCTCCTGAACTGCTCATGAACTTCACATGCATTCATGAACTGTTCATGAACCCCTTAAATCTACAGTTGATGAACAGTCCATATATGTTAATTATAGGTTACATGCTTTGATAGGTATGTTATTATTAGCGCCTAAATTGTAATTATTGAATAGAGACAGCGATGGATGTGAAAAATTGTATTAATTAGTTATATTTAATAGAAGTTTGAAAGTTTTCAATTTCATTTGTTTTTTGAGACTATTTATCGTACAACTATCATATTGAATGTTTTGTTTAAATTGATAGGTTTGGCAGACGTAAACCATTGATGGTGTTTTTCTTAATTGGTGGTATTACTTGTATTATATCAGGTGTCATACCTAAACGTACTGGTACGTTCACAACAATCTAGCAATACGGCAAAAATGATTCCCAAGCTTTGATTCGAATAGATTTCCATCCTTTATTATCAACACCTTGTGACTGCTGCATTAATACTAGCTTCAAATTATGAAAAGATGGCTGGAACATCTATCTAGACAAATTTAGGCTCAGGCTGACGCATTGCTTCCAGTGTGCTAGAATGATTTGAAACCTGCGATAACGGCTACCTCTATGCAGCGGCCATCTCTCTATAGTGATCACTCTAACAATGCCTTAAACAATGTTTTCTATTAAATCAATCATAGAGGCCTATACAAGGGCTACTTGCATATAGGCTAGCTGTCAATTTCCCTGCCTGTCATAGCTGATTGTTATATATAGATTTCACTGTATTCGAATTTGATCTTTTGAATTATTTAAGGCTTGATTCATAGAATAAGGGACAACAAACTGTAGATATTTAAATGCTTTTAGGAGCATTTTCAAGTAATTTGAGGGTTTGCATTTTAAGCTTATTTTAATAGCTATTTTTTTCTTTTTGTAAAATAGTCATTGTGAAATTGTGATTGGCATTGGGCACCAAATTTATCCAAATTTCTCAATTTCCAATTTTTGGAGGCTCAATACTTCAAATTTCGAAGTATCATTTATAGAATATTTTGATTTTATATTTCATGAGAATCATTATTCATTATCATCTATCCCACACTTTGTTTTATTTGTTTTCTCTAGGTAGTGGCAAAGATCTTCAAATGCTTAGTACTGCCTTTGCTCAAGTAGGAAAGTTTTTTGTAGCTGCTTGTTTTGCAACAATATTTTTATTTACATCAGAATTGTTTCCAACGGTTATAAGGTAAATTTACATTTGGACTATACAATACAAATTATTGTGATCGATTATGAGCCCTTTGATGAAGTTGAAGGTCCACGTGTTGACTTGAGATCAATCAAAATTGGACCTTGGTCAAATGTTCAACCATCTTATACCCTATATACCGGAATAGGTTCCTATATAAGGAATTACCTTTTTTCAATACAGTGAAACCTGTATGTAACAGCCAGCTATAAGAAGTAGACAAACTGACCACTATAGACAGGTGGTCTTTATATACAGGGTTGATTCAATGGAAAATACTAATTTAGGAGTGGCCACTATAGAAAGATGACCGCTTTATAGAGGTGATCCTTATAACGCTGTAGCTTGAAACGGAAATTGGTCAAGAATAATAATTTTTCACCTGTGTGTTATTAAAAGAGTTGATTCGAATAAATTTTTTGACAAAAATTGTAAAAATACAAAGCAAATAATGGTTTTGCTATGTATATAGAAGGGATTATATTTCTTCTCAAGTCAGAAAAGCTCAATCTCAGGAATATGAAGCCAGTGATTTATAAAGGACGGGAATTAAGCGATTTTTTATGAATTTCGAAAGATGTACCCCATAGTTATACAG
>OU744446.1:36442270-36617246 GCA_916610825.1 Haliclystus octoradiatus
ATTAGTACCATTGTCAAGTCTTTTAGCAGAAAGGAATGGCGTTGTGTTTAGTTACGTATATACTTGAATGAGTGACTCAAAAGCTCAACTCGAAACTGACTAAGAGAAGTACTAGCTGAAAGATGCAGCAGACGTACATGTTTTACTCATTTAAATAACAAATTTCATTTGCACAAAATAAAGGAGATTTTCAGGCTGCTAAGTTTCTTTAGCAAAAATTTTAAGACCAATTGGCTTTTAATTTTAAAATAGATATATTAGATATGTTTATTACTGTATCTATATCAATAGTTTAGGTTTATATATAATTAGTCTTGTGAAAATAATAACATGTTACCTAATTATCTAACTTGTGATGACGATGATGATGATGTTCTCTATGTAACATTAAGAACAAATTTTTGTTCTTGTTACATGTATCTTAATTATTCTATAGAACATATTCAAATGCTATACGCTTTAAAATTCATTACTATCACTAAACCCATGAAAACTTGTGAGATTTCATGGCGTTTTGATGGAGTTTTCATGACATTTTCACATTTTGATTGATGTTAATAATTTTTTCAAGGTTTTTCAACTTTTCATGGCTTAAAAATTTGATCGTTTTCATCACTATGTTTTCCAATTCATTACATTATCATGGTGCTCTGAATTTACTTTGTTTGCTTTGCTAAACAATTCATGTACAAAACAATTACTTGAGATTGACTTCATGATTGTATATGCGATAAAAAAGAAACACGCAACAGTTTCTATTTAATATTTAGAATTAATATAAAATCATCTTCACGCAATGTAAAAAGAGAGGGTTAAAAAGCTTACATGTTCCTTACATGAATACATGAATACATGAATACATGAATACACTTATGAAATTTTATGCTCAAGCATATTTGTTTCAATTCGAATCATTTAACTTCATCATCATCATCATCGTCATCATTAGATTTTAATCAGAACCTGAAAAGTTCACATGGACTTTATGTCACAGGACTGATTTATCAGAGGACTTATAGGTCTTTTAGGACTGATATTTCTATTTTGTGCGACAGTGTTTTAGTAGTTAATTAAACCAGATTAATGCCTTAAATAAAAATATTACTATGTGAATATCAGGAAACACACCTACTACTATGTTCATACAGTGTAACCCGCTTATGTGCAATTTGGATAAGTGACTTTCCCGCTTATCTGCAACCTGGCTTTGAAACCCGTTAAAAAATTTTCTGCTCAAGTCCTTAGTAAACAGTTTCGGATAACTGCAAATTCGGATAAATGCAATGAAAACCGTTGGCAATTTGACTTGCACTTAAGCGGGTTACACTGTATCACGAATTCCTTCATATTGTAAGAAATCTGTCTTTTCATGCATGAAAGTAATATTAAAAGGGTGTGAGAAAAATGCATGTAAAGAACAGTAAGATTTATTCGATCTTTTGTCCACAAAGCAATGTTATCAATGTTAACTGTAGTAACATTTGTTACTATAGGAACGTCGTTAGAAACTTCTAAAGCGGGAAGAATAATATATAAATAAGTGTGGTAAGCATAAAATGAACACCGAACTATGTCAAGCGTTCGAAGCAAACAACAGCGTGTGTTATCAACTGAATAAAACTCAAAAGACAACACCGTATAATGTTGAATATGCTGGAATAAACTGAACTTAAATACTAGCAAGAAATTCGAAGTAACGATAGTTATTTTAATATACAATATCTTACAGACTGCTCATTGCAAACGTGTGATCGGGAGTGTGATAATCTACACGTGCTCTCTCAACACGAGACTAAATCATAACTTTGGAAACACATCCCTTCGATATTCTTAAATCTACAAATAAACTCAAAAATCAATTACAACTTAAAAAACTGCAATAATACAAAACAAAACTTGTGCACGTCGTTCAAGAGAGGGCTGCACCACTGTCTCGTCATCATCGCTACAATTATCTTCTTCATTTGATGATGTAACATCTGTATACTCTTGATCACTGCTATTGTTTGTGAAACCTTCAAAGTTTCGAGATCATCACTGCGATGTCTCAAATGGGACATATGACGAATAGATATAAAGTTTCTGATAGCAATCTTAGCCTTGTGGGCAGAAATTTGTAAAATTATGGTACCTTGCACCCATTTTTGGGAACACTAAACAGATAGGTCAGGCTTAACCCACACTTTATCACTTGTATATGAAAAGTAGGTGTAAAATCATCAACAGTAACTTTCGGTTTGATAATTCTAAGACGAGCGTTGTATGAATACAAATGTCCTGCAGGTGGAACAATACCTTCAATATTAGCTAAATGATTGTAAAGATAAACAGCATCATGAATGGAGATTCATTTCGTGTCGCTATCACTTTTAGGTTCTGTGGTTGCGTTCAACAATGCAATTCCGCTGGCCTTTTAATAAGCTGCACGAGGGTTAAGAGTAATGTTCCATTTAACACAAAGAGCTTCTACGCTACACGACTTAAACGTACTGAAGTTATCCAAAATAATTTCAATCGACGGGCCAACGTCTAAATGATTCAGATGTAGACATCAAATTAACAATCAATGGCTTAGGAGCTCAGGGTTAAAACCTCAAACAGAACTAGGCTTTGTGACAGCAGCTCAAGATCAATCGTTATTAACAAATCTATATCAAGTTCGTATAGTTGGTATTGGCACAAACCCACATTGTCGGCTCTTTGGTCGGAAAAGCTGATTAAACAATAGACCGTATTATATCTGGATGAACTATCTTGGCACCAACAGAATACACTATCAGACACAACAGAGTGGGTCAATATCGCACTGGTCATTATGTAAACACTATCAACTTCCTCACTCTAATAAATGGTATGAACATCAGCTTCATCCTGTTGTACAAAATAAGGATGTTACAATTTTATGGGATTTTCCTATACATACCTATCGGGAAATTGAAGGTAATCGACCAGATATTGTTGTTAAGGATTTTACTATATAGAAATGCTATTTAATTGATAGGATAATCCCCTCTGATAAAAATATATCATCTCAAGAAATTGAAAAAATATCAAAATACAAAGATTTGCAGATAGAGATACAAAAGATATGGAATTTAAATACAACAGTTGTACCTGTGGTAACTGGTGCTTTGGGGATGATAAAGAAGCATACAAATAAATATAATGAAAAGATATCAAGCAAGCTATTGCTTCAAGAGAATCAAAACATTGCTTTACTTGGTACAGCATATGTTCTTAGCAAAGTTTTGTCAATCTAATTAATGCAATTATAACTGACACACACCTTCGATTGCCTTAAGTCTCTGGTTAATGACTTGGCAGTTGATTGTACATATAGCATAAATAATAATAATAATAATAATAATAATAATAATAATAATAATAATAATAATAATAATAATAATAATAATAATAATAATAATAATAATAATAATAATAATAATAATAATAATAATAATAATAATAATAATAATAATAATAATAATAATAATAATAATAATAATAATAATAATAATAATAATAATAATAATAATAATAATAATAATAATAATAATAATAATAATAATAATAATAATAATAATAATAATAATAATAATAATAATAATAATAATAATAATAATAATAATAATAATAATAATAATAATAATAATAATAATAATAATAATAATAATAATAATAATAATAATAATAATAATAATAATAATAATAATAATAATAATAATATTATTTAATTTGTTATTGTTATGCGTGAGTGGTTCTAAATTATATAAATGTGTGATTTTGTTTGTTTTCTTTCGTGGGCTCTCATTTGAAAAAAAATGTTGTCCCGTTTTTATGCTTTAAATTCACCAAGCTCTGCTATTGTTCTCCATGGAATGTGAGATCACAGCTTGAAGCAGACTGGAAGGTTTCGATATTTGCGGTCAAACTCTTCTTACTTAAACAGCATATAAATCGGACAAGAATATAATTTACACTATCAAAATTATGTGATGCCATGGTAAAAAATTAGGAATCTAAATATAATAAAATCTTTCAAGAATCGACTGAGATGAGGACTTAGACGTCATAACAGTATATCAGAAAATAGCACGTGTTTCTATGGAACGGATTGAGAGCTTGCCGCTTGCGTCAAGCTGTGCTTGACATTTGGATCGCGTGACCGCGCTTGGTGAATTGTCACTTTGCTATTCGTAGTATTGGTTTCAGCATTTGACAAATAATTTGTAATTTATCATATATAAATGAAGTGAATTTCCATATATATAATAAATAATTTCCATTTCCATAATAAATATTAATGAAGTGAGTTTCCAATTGGTGTTGTTAACTATTTTATGATATTGGTGGTAGATGGTGGTGTCTACGATCCCATAAGTGGATATTTTAAAATATTTTGAGCAGTTTTATAGTTGATTTTTGGCAATGATGCTTATCAAGACGGCAACCGCAGCAGGGAATTCGATGCGCAATACGGCCGACGCGCTTCGTCCATCAGGACTCTTCAGGGCATCAGCAATCGAAGGGAGTTGTCAAAAAGGAAAGGGATTCATGCAAGCATCGAAACAGCAATTGATATTTGTCACTGAAGTTTTTGTAAAAATTGTTAGATGTTCAAAGATTTGTTGTAATTGGATTATTATTTTTTGAAATAATGTTCAACATTCTTTTTGACCTTTGTTTTTTGCAAAATGATATATACCATACAATGAAATCAAATTCCTAACTTTTTACTGTAGATAGATTTGAATAGAACACAATTAACAGAATTGTAATATATATTCTTATTAAGATGTATATGGCAACGTAAAGAAAGACGTGATATAATGAGTAATTCTACTTGTATTTAGAAGAATAAGATATATAGTAGTTAATTACAGTAAACCTTGTTTTAGAAAAATTCATATCCCTCGTTTGGAAAGTATTGATATTAATACTATACTATTGGTTACCACCACTCTTTATAACTTCAAGAACTTGTTGATGAATAATATTTATAATATGAATAGTGAAGATATATTAATGTTCTCAATTTTCCATTCTATCCGATCAGATGTGTCGCTGGGTTGATCTGGTACTTGGTTACATCCAAACATCCAAGAGTAGAGTATGAACAAGGCATTATCTGGATTAGAATCTCCAGAAAGTCAAGATCAAAATCTACTTGCATGGATGTTATCACTTGTTGTTTTTGCACTTTTGTCGGCAAGTCATTCCCCATTATTGACGTTAACAATTCTATCACAAAGGTTGCAGTCAAGATAATAATCATAACATCTAATAAAAGGAAGAGAACAATCCTAGCTATGATTGTATATGTCTCTGTACCAACGAAGGGGTGATTAGCTCAATTGACAGAGCAACCGAACTTCAGATCATATCTGATCGACTGTGGTTCAAATCCCCCTCAGGTCAACTCAGCCTTGAATTTATCTGAAACATCAAATGAGTACCATCTATAAGGATGGCGGATGGAATGGTTCAGAAGGAATTGCATTGTGAGTAGCTGCAGCGCATCGTTGCGCATTGACAATCAAGACCTATCTGCCATGAAATCTGTTGAAATTGATCTGCAGTGTCGCGGTTGAGATTTAAGAAGCGTTTAACATCATTGCTCTTAGCGAAAAGAGCCACTCCTCTAGAAATAGAGGAGTGGTACGGGTGACTTCGGTAGGGCGACACCGTCCACATTACTTTGCTATTGTACCAACGAAAACAGATGACGAGACAAAAATGGTTTAGTTTCCCTGCTCTACAACTCATCGTAAAATAATTTCTCTTTTTTAGCTTTTAGATGAGCACCACGGCATTTTAATCACCTTTTTAACTCGATAGCACTGCAATCAAATCTTATATCCAAGACAGCAGCATCCACATCCAAACAAAATCATGTGATTTAAATCGCTAATTTCAACAACTTCTTCAGTCACCGCCTTTACAAAAATATAAATGAGAAACAAACTACCATCATGCAACGAGGCTCCTGAGCCCATGTCCGCACACGCGCATCGTGCTGTAAAATCGGTCTATCATCAAATTGTATTGCATAAGCAAGTTGCCATAACAACATCCTTGACCAATTTATATCGTTTTTAGCCGAATTTTTTTTTAAAACATTTAGAATGCCTCATTAACCACATGATACATACTATTCCAGGTACCCAAGCTGAGAAAACTAGATTACGTAGCCACAGATTGATGTGAACTGAAATGGTTTACATGGAAAAACACTCAAATCTTGGTAAACATTCAAGACATTATTAGACTTTTCACGTCTCATTCTTGAATACCAAATATAATAGTTTTTGTTAGTTTTAAGGCTGAATATCAATGAAAATTCATCATGTGGCGTGCCATGGACATCTGAGCAAATATTTAAGTGATTTCCGACGGAAACTGTCTACAACTCTACATTGCTTTCAATTCTATAATATATCGATAGCATGATTGCTATTTTGGAAGAGAAATAATGCAAAAGTGTTCACATAAAACAATGAAATATCCTGACAATCCAAATCACATGAAATGGTTAATGCTTTTTCATTTCATAAGACTGTTCATTGAACCTAATATTTAATTTTATAAAAATAATTATTTTGCATTTGTTACAATTGTTGCCTATGTTACTGATTCTGTTATTGCCAACGCTATTTTCCCTGTAGTAGTTTAATTTGCTTCTGTAGTAACACCTGTTACATCTGTTGCCACAGTTCTTGCTTCTGTCGTTGCTTCAGTCGTTGCTTCTGTAGTTGGTTCTGTTGTTGCTTCTGTCGTTGCTTCTGTTGTTGCTTCAGTCGTTGCTTCTGTCGTTGCTTCTGTCGTTGCTACTGTCATTGCTTCTGTTGTTGCTACTGTCGTTGCTTCTGTTGTTGCATCAGTCGTTGCATCTGTAGTTGCTTCTGTTGTTGCTTAAATGGTTGCTTCTGTTGTTGCTTCAGTCATTGCTTCTGTCGTAACTGTCGTTGCTTCTGTTGTTGCTTCAGTCGTTGCATCTGTAGTTGCTTCTGTTGTTGCTTCAGTCGTTGCTTCTGTTGTTGCTTCAGTCGTTGCTTCTGTTGTTGCTTCTGTCGTTGCCTCTGTAGTTGGTTCTGTTGTTGCTTCTGTCGTTGCCTCTGTTGTTGCTTCAGTCGTTGCTTCAGTCGTTGCTTCAGTCGTTGCTTCTGTAGTTGCTTCTGTCGCTGCTTCAGTTGTTGCTTCTGTCGTTGCAAATGTTGTTGCTTCTGTTGTTGCTTCTGTTGTTGCTTCTGTTGTTGCTTCTGTTGTTGCTTCAGTCGTTGCTTCTGTTGTTGCTTCAGTCGTTGCTTCTGTTGTTGCTTCAGTCGTAGCTTCTGTTGTTGCTTCTGTCGTTGCTTCTGTTGTTGCTTCAGTTGTTGCTTCTGTCGTTGCTTCTGTTGTTGCTTCAGTCGTTGCCTCTGTAGTTGGTTCTGTCGTTGCTTCTGTCGTTGCTTCTGTTGTTGCTTCAGTTGTTGCTTCTGTCGTTGCTTCTGTTGTTGCTTCAGTCGTTGCCGCTGTAGTTGGTTCTGTTGTTGGTTCTGTCGTTGCTTCTGTTGTTGCTTCAGTCGTTGCTTCTGTCGTTGCTTCTGTTGTTGCTTCTGTCGTTGCTTCTGTTGTTGCTTCAGTCGCTGCTTCAGTTGTTGCTTCAGTCGTTGCATCTGTAGTTGGTTCTGTTGTTGCTTCTGTCGTTGCTTCTGTCGTTGCTTCTGTTGTTGCTTCAGTTGTTGCTTCTGTCGTTGCTTCTGTTGTTGCTTCAGTCGTTGCTTCTGTCGTTACTGTCGTTGCTTCTGTTGTTGCTTCAGTCGTTGCATCTGTAGTTGCTTCTGTTGTTGCTTCAGTCGTTGCTTCTGTTGTTGCTTCTGTCGTTGCCTCTGTAGTTGGTTCTCTTGTTGCTTCTGTCGTTGCCTCTGTTGTTGCTTCAGTCGTTGCTTCAGTCGTTGCTTCAGTCGTTGCTTCTGTAGTTGCTTCTGTCGTTGCTTCAGTTGTTGCTTCTGTCGTTGCTTCTGTTGTTACTTCTGTTGTTGCTTCTGTTGTTGCTTCTGTTGTTGCTTCTGTTGTTGCTTCAGTCGTTGCTTCTGTTGTTGCTTCAGTCGTTGCTTCTGTTGTTGCTTCAGTCGTAGCTTCTGTTGTTGCTTCTGTCGTTGCTTCTGTCGTTGCTTCTGTTGTTGCTTCTGTCGTTGCTTCTGTTGTTGCTTCAGTCGTTGCTTCAGTTGTTGCTTCAGTCGTTGCATCTGTAGTTGGTTCTGTTGTTGCTTCTGTCGTTGCTTCTGTCGTTGCTTCTGTTGTTGCTTCAGTTGTTGCTTCTGTCGTTGCTTCTGTTGTTGCTTCAGTCGTTGCTTCTGTCGTTACTGTCGTTGCTTCTGTTGTTGCTTCAGTCGTTGCATCTGTAGTTGCTTCTGTTGTTGCTTCAGTCGTTGCTTCTGTTGTTGCTTCAGTCGTTGCTTCTGTTGTTGCTTCTGTCGTTGCCTCTGTAGTTGGTTCTGTTGTTGCTTCTGTCGTTGCCTCTGTTGTTGCTTCAGTCGTTGCTTCAGTCGTTGCTTCAGTCGTTGCTTCTGTAGTTGCTTCTGTCGTTGCTTCAGTTGTTGCTTCTGTCGTTGCTTCTGTTGTTGCTTCAGTCGTTGTTTCTGTCGTTGCTACTGTCGTTGCTTCTGTTGTTGCTTCAGTCGTTGCATCTGTAGTTGCTTCTGTTGTTGCTTCAGTCGTTGCTTCCGTTGTTGCTTCTGTCGTTGCCTCTGTAGTTGGTTCTGTTGTTGCTTCTGTTGTTGCTTCTGTTGTTGCTTCAGTCGTAGCTTCTGTTGTTGCTTCTGTCGTTGCTTCTGTTGTTGCTTCAGTTGTTGCTTCTGTCGTTGCTTCTGTTGTTGCTTCAGTCGTTGCCTCTGTAGTTGGTTCTGTCGTTGCTTCTGTCGTTGCCTCTGTTGTTGCTTCAGTTGTTGCTTCTGTCGTTGCTTCTGTTGTTGCTTCAGCCGTTGCCGCTGTAGTTGGTTCTGTTGTTGGTTCTGTCGTTGCTTCTGTTGTTGCTTCAGTCGTTGCTTCAGTTGTTGCTTCAGTCGTTGCATCTGTAGTTGGTTCTGTTGTTACTTCTGTCGTTGCTTCTGTCGTTGCTTCTGTTGTTGCTTCAGTTGTTGCTTCTGTCGTTGCTTCTGTTGTTGCTTCAGTCGTTGCTTCTGTCGTTACTGTCGTTGCTTCTGTTGTTTCTTCAGTCGTTTCATCTGTAGTTGCTTCTGTTGTTGCTTCAGTCGTTGCTTCTGTTGTTGCTTCAGTCGTTGCTTCTGTTGTTGCTTCTGTCGTTGCCTCTGTAGTTGGTTCTGTTGTTGCTTCTGTCGTTGCCTCTGTTGTTGCTTCAGTCGTTGCTTCAGTCGTTGCTTCAGTCGTTGCTTCTGTAGTTGCTTCTGTCGTTGCTTCAGTTGTTGCTTCTGTCGTTGCTTCTGTTGTTGCTTCAGTCGTTGTTTCTGTCGTTGCTACTGTCGTTGCTTCTGTTGTTGCTTCAGTCGTTGCATATGTAGTTGCTTCTGTTGTTGCTTCAGTCGTTGCTTCAGTTGTTGCTTCTGTCGTTGCCTCTGTAGTTGGTTCTGTTGTTGCTTCTGTTGTTGCTTCTGTTGTTGCTTCAGTCGTACCTTCTGTTGTTGCTTCTGTCGTTGCTTCTGTTGTTGCTTCAGTTGTTGCTTCTGTCGTTGCTTCTGTTGTTGCTTCAGTCGTTGCCTCTGTAGTTGGTTCTGTCGTTGCTTCTGTCGTTGCCTCTGTTGTTGCTTCAGTTGTTGCTTCTGTCGTTGCTTCTGTTGTTGCTTCAGTCGTTGCCGCTGTAGTTGGTTCTGTTGTTGGTTCTGTCGTTGCTTCTGTTATTGCTTCAGTCGTTGCTTCTGTCGTTGCTTCTGTTGTTGCTTCTGTCGTTGATTCTGTTGTTGCTTCAGTCGTTGCTTCAGTTATTGCTTCAGTCGTTGCATCTGTAGTTGGTTCTGTTGTTGCTTCCGTCGTTGCTTCAGTTGTTGCTTCTGTTGTTGCTTCAGTTGTTGCTTCTGTCGTTGCTTCTGTTGTTGCTTCAGTCGTGGCTTCTGTCGTTACTGTCGTTGCTTCTGTTGTTGCTTCAGTCGTTGCATCTGTAGTTGCTTCTGTTGTTGCTTCAGTCGTTGCTTCTGTTGTTGCTTCAGTCGTTGCTTCTGTTGTTGCTTCTGTCGTTGCCTCTGTAGTTGGTTCTGTTGTTGCTTCTGTCGTTGCCTCTGTTGTTGCTTCAGTCGTTGCTTCAGTCGTTGCTTCAGTCGTTGCTTCTGTAGTTGCTTCTGTCGTTGCTTCAGTTGTTGCTTCTGTTGTTGCTTCTGTTGTTGCTTCAGTCGTTGCTTCTGTTGTTGCTTCAGTCGTTGCTTCTGTTGTTGCTTCAGTCGTTGCCGCTGTAGTTGGTTCTGTTGTTGGTTTTATCGTTGCTTCTGTTGTTGCTTCAGTCGTTGCTTCTGTTGTTGCTTCAGTCGTTGTTTCTGTCGTTGCTACTGTCGTTGCTTCTGTTGTTGCTTCAGTCGTTGCATCTGTAGTTGCTTCTGTTGTTGCTTCAGTCGTTGCTTCCGTTGTTGCTTCTGTCGTTGCCTCTGTAGTTGGTTCTGTTGTTGCTTCTGTCATTGCTACTGTTGTTGCTTCAGTAGTTGCTTCAGTTGTTTCTTCTGTCGTTGCTTCTGTTGTTGCTTCAGTCGTTGCCGCTGTAGTTGGTTCTGTTGTTGCTACTGTCGTTGCCTCTGTTGTTGCTTCAGTGGTTGCTTCAGTCGTTGCTTCAGTTGTTGCTTCTGTAGTTGCTTCTGTTGTTGCTTCAGTTGTTGCTTCTGTTGTTGCTTCTGCTGTTGCTTCAGTCGTTGTTTCTGTCGTTGCTACTGTCGTTGCTTCTGTTGTTGCTTCAGTTGTTGCTTCTGTCGTTGCTTCTGTTGTTGCTTCAGTCGTTGCCGCTGTAGTTGGTTCTGTTGTTGGTTCTGTCGTTGCTTCTGTTGTTGCTTCAGTCGTTGCTTCTGTTGTTGCTTCAGTCGTTGTTTCTGTCGTTGCTACTGTCGTTGCTTCAGTTGTTGCTTCTGTCGTTGCTTCTGTTGTTGCTTCTGTTGTTGCTTCTGTTGTTGCTTCTGTTGTTGCTTCAGTCGTTGCTTCTGTTGTTGCTTCAGTCGTTGCTTCTGTTGTTGCTTCAGTCGTAGCTTCTGTTGTTGCTTCTGTCGTTGCTTCTGTTGTTGCTTCAGTTGTTGCTTCTGTCGTTGCTTCTGTTGTTGCTTCAGTCGTTGCCTCTGTAGTTGGTTCTGTCGTTGCTTCTGTCGTTGCTTCTGTTGTTGCTTCAGTTGTTGCTTCTGTCGTTGCTTCTGTTGTTGCTTCAGTCGTTGCCGCTGTAGTTGGTTCTGTTGTTGGTTCTGTCGTTGCTTCTGTTGTTGCTTCAGTCGTTGCTTCTGTTGTTGCTTCAGTCGTTGTTTCTGTCGTTGCTACTGTCGTTGCTTCTGTTGTTGCTTCAGTTGTTGCATCTGTAGTTGCTTCTGTTGTTGCTTCAGTCGTTGCTTCCGTTGTTGCTTCTGTCGTTGCCTCTGTAGTTGGTTCTGTTGTTGCTTCTGTCGTAGCTTCTGTTGTTGCTTCAGTAGTTGCTTCTGTCGTTGCTACTGTTGTTGCTTCAGTAGTTGCTTCAGTTGTTGCTTCTGTCGTTGCTTCTGTCGTTGCCACTGTTGTTGCTTCAGTAGTTGGTTCTGTTGTTGCTTCTGTCGTTGCCACTGTTGTTGCTTCTGTCGTTGCCTCTGTTGTTGCTTCTGTCGTTGCCTCTGTTGTTGCTTCAGTAGTTGCTTCAGTTGTTTCTTCTGTCGTTGCTTCTGTCGTTGCCACTGTTGTTGCTTCAGTAGTTGGTTCTGTTGTTGCTTCTGTCGTTGCCACTGTTGTTGCTTCAGTAGTTGCTTCTGTTGTTGCTTCTGTCGTTGCCTCTGTAGTTGGTTCTGTTGTTGCTTCTGTCGTTGCCTCTGTTGTTGCTTCAGTCGTTGCTTCAGTCGTTGCTTCAGTCGTTGCTTCTGTAGCTGCATCTGTCGTTGCTTCAGTTGTTGCTTCTGTCGTTGCTTCTGTTGTTGCTTCAGTCGTTGTTTCTGTCGTTGCTACTGTCGTTGCTTCTGTTGTTGCTTCAGTCGTTGCATCTGTAGTTGCTTCTGTTGTTGCTTCAGTCGTTGCTTCCGTTGTTGCTTCTGTCGTTTCCTCTGTAGTTGGCTCTGTTGTTGCTTCTGTTGTTGCTTCTGTTGTTGCTTCAGTGGTAGCTTCTGTTGTTGCTTCTGTCGTTGCTTCTGTTGTTGCTTCAGTTGTTGCTTCTGTCGTTGCTTCTGTTGTTGCTTCAGTCGTTGCCTCTGTAGTTGGTTCTGTCGTTGCTTCTGTCGTTGCCTCTGTTGTTGCTTCAGTTGTTGCTTCTGTCGTTGCTTCTGTTGTTGCTTCAGTCGTTGCCGCTGTAGTTGGTTCTGTTGTTGGTTCTGTCGTTGCTTCTGTTGTTGCTTCAGTCGTTGCTTCTGTCGTTGCTTCTGTTGTTGGTTCTGTCGTTGCTTCTGTTGTTGCTTCAGTCGTTGCTTCAGTTGTTGCTTCAGTCGTTGCATCTGTAGTTGGTTCTGTTGTTGCTTCTGTCGTTGCTTCAGTTGTTGCTTCTGTTGTTGCTTCAGTTGTTGCTTCTGTCGTTGCTTCTGTTGTTGCTTCAGTCGTTGCTTCTGTCGTTACTGTCGTTGCTTCTGTTGTTGCTTCTGTTGTTGCTTCTGTTGTTGCTTCAGTCGTTGCTTCTGTTGTTGCTTCAGTCGTTGCTTCTGCTGTTGCTTCAGTCGTAGCTTCTGTTGTTGCTTCTGTCGTTGCTTCTGTTGTTGCTTCACTTGTTGCTTCTGTCGTTGCTTCTGTTGTTGCTTCAGTTGTTGCTTCTGTCGTTGCTTCTGTTGTTGCTTCAGTCGTTGCCGCTGTAGTTGGTTCTGTTGTTGGTTCTGTCGTTGCTTCTGTTGTTGCTTCAGTAGTTGCTTCTGTTGTTGCTTCAGTCGTTGCTTCTGTCGTTGCTTCTGTTGTTGCTTCACTTGTTGCTTCTGTCGTTGCTTCTGTTGTTGCTTCAGTTGTTGCTTCTGTCGTTGCTTCTGTTGTTGCTTCAGTCGTTGCCGCTGTAGTTGGTTCTGTTGTTGGTTCTGTCGTTGCTTCTGTTGTTGCTTCAGTCGTTGCTTCTGTCGTTGCTTCTGTTGTTGGTTCTGTCGTTGCTTCTGTTGTTGCTTCAGTCGTTGCTTCAGTTGTTGCTTCAGTCGTTGCATCTGTAGTTGGTTCTGTTGTTGCTTCTGTCGTTGCTTCAGTTGTTGCTTCTGTTGTTGCTTCAGTTGTTGCTTCTGTCGTTGCTTCTGTTGTTGCTTCAGTCGTTGCTTCTGTCGTTACTGTCGTTGCTTCTGTTGTTGCTTCTGTTGTTGCTTCTGTTGTTGCTTCAGTCGTTGCTTCTGTTGTTGCTTCAGTCGTTGCTTCTGCTGTTGCTTCAGTCGTAGCTTCTGTTGTTGCTTCTGTCGTTGCTTCTGTTGTTGCTTCACTTGTTGCTTCTGTCGTTGCTTCTGTTGTTGCTTCAGTTGTTGCTTCTGTCGTTGCTTCTGTTGTTGCTTCAGTCGTTGCCGCTGTAGTTGGTTCTGTTGTTGGTTCTGTCGTTGCTTCTGTTGTTGCTTCAGTCGTTGCATCTGTAGTTGCTTCAGTCGTTGCCGCTGTAGTTGGTTCTGTTGTTGGTTCTGTCGTTGCTTCTGTTGTTGCTTCAGCCGTTGCTTCTGTTGTTGCTTCAGTCGTTGTTTCTGTCGTTGCTACTGTCGTTGCTTCTGTTGTTGCTTCAGTCGTTGCATCTGTAGTTGCTTCTGTTGTTGCTTCAGTCGTTGCTTCCGTTGTTGCTTCTGTCGTTGCCTCTGTAGTTGGTTCTGTTGTTGCTTCTGTCGTTGCTACTGTTGTTGCTTCAGTAGTTGCTTCAGTTGTTGCTTCTGTCGTTGCCTCTGTTGTTGCTTCAGTAGTTGCTTCAGTTGTTTCTTCTGTCGTTGCTTCTGTCGTTGCTTCTGTTGTTGCTTCTGTCGTTGCCACTGTTGTTGCTTCAGTAGTTGCTTCTGTTGTTGCTTCAGTAGTTGCTTCTGTCGTTGCCTCTGTTGTTGCTTCTGTTGTTGCTTCAGTTGTTGCTTCTGTCGTTGCTTCTGTCGTTGCTTCTGTTGTTGCTTCTGTCGTTGCCTCTGTTGTTGCTTCAGTCGTTGCTTCTGTTGTTGCTTCTGTCGTTGCCTCTGTAGTTGGTTCTGTTGTTGCTCCTGTCGTTGCTTCTGTTGTTGCTTCAGTGGTTGCTTCTGTTGTTGCTTCTGTCGTTACTTCTGTTGTTGCTTCTGTCGTTGCCTCTGTTGTTGCTTCAGTCGTTGCTTCTGTTGTTGCTTCAGTCGTTGCTTCTGTTGTTGCTTCTGTCGTTGCCTCTGTAGTTGGTTCTGTTGTTGCTCCTGTCGTTGCTTCTGTTGTTGCTTCAGTAGTTGCTTCTGTCGTTGCTTCTGTCGTTGCTTCTGTTGTTGCTTCTGTCGTTGCCTCTGTTGTTGCTTCAGTCGTTGCTTCAGTGGTTGCTTCAGTCGTTGCTTCTGTAGCTGCTTCAGTCGTTGCATCTGTAGTTGCTTCTGTTGTTGCTTCATTCGTTGTTTCTGTCGTTGCTACTGTCGTTGCTTCTGTTGTTGCTTCTGTCGTTGCATCTGTAGTTGCTTCTGTTGTTGCTTCAGTCGTTGCTTCTGTTCTTGCTTCTGTCGTTGCAACTGTAGTTGGTTCTGTTGCTGCTTCTGTCGTTGCTTCTGTTGTTGCTTCAGTAGTTGCTTCTGTCGTTGCTTCCGTTGTTGCTTCTGTCGTTGCCTCTGTTGTTGCTTCAGTCGTTGCTTCAGTCGTTGCTTCAGTCGATGCTTCAGTCGTTGCTTCAGTCGTTGCTTCAGTCGTTGCTTCTGTAGTTGCTTCTGTCGTTGCTTCAGTTGTTGCTTCTGTCGTTGCTTCTGTTGTTGCTTCAGTCGTTGCATCTGTAGTTGCTTCAGTCGTTGCTTCTGTCGTTACTTCTGTCGTTGCTAATGTCGTTGCTTCTGTTGTTGCTACTGTCGTTGCTTCTGTTGTTGCTTCAGTCGTTGCATCTGTTGTTGCTTCAGTAGTTGCTTCTGTTGTTGATTCTGTCGTTGCTACTGTTGTTGCTTCTGTTGTTGCTTCAGTTGTTGCTTCTGTTGTTGCTTCAGTTGTTGCTTCAGTTGTTGCTTCTGTCGTTGCTTCTGTTGTTGCTTTTGTTGTTGCTTCTGTTGTTGCTTCTGTTGTTGCTTCAGTCGTTGCTTCTGTTGTTGCTTCAGTCGTTGCATCTGTAGTTGCTTCTGTTGTTGCTTCAGTCGTTGCTTCTGTTGTTGCTTTTGTCGTTGCCTCTGTAGTTGGTTCTGTTGTTGCTTCTGTCGTTGCTTCTGTTGTTGCTTCAGTAGTTGCTTCTGTCGTTGCTTCCGTTGTTGCTTCTGTCGTTGCCTCTGTTGTTGCTTCAGTCGTTGCTTCAGTCGTTGCTTCTGTAGTTGCTTCTGTCGTTTCTTCAGTTGTTGCTTCTGTCGTTGCTTCTGTTGTTGCTTCATCCGTTGCATCTGTAGTTGCTTCTGTCGTTTCTTCTGTTGTTGCTTCAGTCGTTGCTCCAGTAGTTGCTTCTGTTGTTGCTTCAGTTGATGCTTCAGTCATTGCTTCAGTCGTTGTTTCTGTCGTTGCTTCTGTTGTTGCTTCAGTCGTTGCTTCTGTCGTTGCTTCAGTCGTTGCTTCTGTCGTTGCTTCTGATGTTGCCTCTGTTGCTGCTTCAGTCGTTGCTTCTGTTGTTGCTTCTGTAGTTGCTACTGTTGTTGCTTCAATCGTTGCTCCAGTCGTTGCTTCTGTCGTTGCTTCTGTCGTTTCTTCTGTCGTTGCTTCCGTTGTTGCTTCAGTCGTTGCTTCTGTTGTTGCTTCTGTCGTTGCTTCTGTTGTTGCTTCAGTCGTTGCTTCTGTTGTTTCTTCTGTTGTTGCTTCTGTTGTTGCTTCAGTCGTTACTACTGTCGTTGCTTCTGTTGTTGCTTCCGTCGTTGCTTCTGTCGTTGCTTCTGTTGTTGCTTCAGTCGTTGCTCCAGTGGATGCTTCAGTCGTTGCTTCTGTCGTTGCTTCAGTTGTTGCTTCTGTCGAAACTTCTGTGGTTGCATCTGTTGTTGCTTCAGTTGTTGCTTCTGTTGTTGCATCTGTTGTTGCTTCTGTTGTTGCTTCTGTCGTTGCTTCTGTAGTTGCTTCTGTCGTTGCTTCTGTTGCTTCTTTCGTCGTTGCTTCTGTTGTTGCTTCTGTCGTTGCTACTATCGTTGCTTCTGTTGTCGCATCTGTTGTTGCTTCTGTTGTTGCTTCTGTTATTGCATCTGTTGTTGCTTCTGTTGTTTCATCTGTTGTTGCATCAGTCGCTTCTCCTGTCGTTGCTTCTGTCGTTGCTTCTGTTGCTGTTTCCGTCGTAGCTTCTGTTGTTGCTTCAGTCGTTGCTCCAGTTGATGCTTCAGTCGTTGCTTCTGTCGTTTCTTCAGTTTTTTCTTCTGTCGAAACTTCTGTGGTTGCATCTGTTGTTGTTTCAGTTGTTGTTTCTGTTGTTGCATCTGTTGTTGCTTCTGTTGTTGCTTCTGTCATTGCTTCTGTAGTTGCTTCTGTCGTTGCTACTGTCGTTGCTTCTGTTGTTGCTTCTGTTGTTGCATCTGTTGTTGCTTCTGTTGTTGCTACTGTCGTTGCTACTGTCGTTGCTTCTGTTGTCGCATCTGTTGTTGCTTCTGTTGTTGCTTCTGTTGTTGCATCTGTTGTTGCTTCTGTTGTTGCATCTGTTGTTGCATCAGTCGCTTCTCCTGTCGTTGCTTCTGTCGTTGCTTCTGTTGCTTCTTTCATCGTTGCTTCTGTTGTTGCATCAATTGTTGCTTCTGTTGTTGATTCTGTCGTTGCTACTGTCGTTGCTTCTGTTGTCGCATCTGTTGTCGCATCTGTTGTTGCTTCTGTCGTTGCTACTGTCGTTACTTCCGTAGTTACAATGGTTCCATCTGTTGTAGCAGTTGTTGCTTCTGGAGTTACTATTGTTCCATCTGAGGTAACTGTATTGGCATCTGTTATTACAGTTGTTGCTTCTGTAGTAACTGTAACTCCATCTGTTGCAACCGCTGTTGCATCTGTTGTTACAGTTGTTGCCTCTGTTGTTGCATCTGTTGTTGCTTCTGTTGTTGCATCTGTTGTTGGATCTGTTGTTGCATCTGTCGTTGCTACTGTCGTTGCTTCTGTAGCTACTATGGCTCCATCTGTTATAGCTGTTGTTTCTTTTGGAGTTACTATTGTTCCATCTGAGGTAACTGAAGTGGCATCTGTTGATACAGTTGTTGCATATGTTGGTGCATCTGTCGTTGCTTCTGTTGTTGCATCCGTTGTTGCATCTGTTGTTGCATCCGTTGTTGCTTCTGCAGTAACTGTAACTCCACCTGTGGAAACTGCTGTTGCATCTGTTGTTACAGTTGCTGCCTCTGTTGTTGCATCAGTTGTTGCTACTTGAGTTACTATTGCTCCATCTGTTGCAATTGTCGTTGTCTCTTTTGCTTCTGTTGTTGCATCTGTTGTTGCATCTGTCGTTACATCCGTTGATGCTTCTGTAGTAACTGTAACTCCATCTGTGGAAACTGTTGTTGCATCTGTTGTTACAGCTGTTGCCTCTGTTGTTGCATCTGCTGTTGCATCCGTTGTTGCTTCTGCAGTAACTGTAACTCCATCTGTGGAAACTGCTGTTGCATCTGTTGTTACAGTTGTTGCCTCTGTTGTTGCATCAGTTGTTGCTTCTTGAGTTACTATTGTTCCATCTGAGGTAACTGCAGTGGCTTCTGATTTTATAGTTGTTGCATCTGTTTTTGCATCTGTTGGTGCTCCTGTTGTTGCTTCTGTTGTTGTATCCGTTGTTGCATCTGTTGTTGCATCCGTTGTTGCTTCTGTAGTAAATGTAACTCCATCTGTGGAAAGTGTTGTTGCATCTGTTGTTACAGTTGTTGCCTCTGTTGTTGCATCTGTTGTTGCTTCTGTGGATGGTTCTGTTGTTGCATCTGATGTTGCCTTTGTGGTTGCTTCTGTAGTAACTGTAGCTCCATCTGTGGTAACTGTTGTTCCATCTATTGTAACAGTTGTTGCTTCTGTTGTTGCTACTGTCGTTGTTTCTGTTGTAACAGTAGTTCCATCTATTGTAACTGTTGTTGCTTCTGTTGTTGCATCTATGGTGGCTGTGGTTTCCCCTGATGTGGGTGTTGCTGTTACGTCTGGTCTCTGGTCAACATTTGTAAAATATGGATTGTTGTTTTCACGTTTGCAATAGCAGTCATATCGACAAAGTTGTTTCCTACAGGAAAATCCACTTGAACAATTTCCATTTGAATTGCTCCATTCACTCCAAGATGTACATGTGGTCCCTAGGTTCAAGGATAAATTTAGTTAAATAATTTATTGTTATGCTATATCCTGAATATGTGAATAAATTGTGAAGTTACAATTACAAACATTTAACGTTTACGTGCATGTTTTTACCAGGTTTTATATCACTAAAAATCTTCTAGCCTGAATTTATCTGTGGATTTGCTATTTCTTGAATGTGTAGCGATCATAATTTTAAAGCTAGAAGAATTTACCATCATTGACAGGAGGAAGGTGTGTGAAGTTGTGTGAGAATACTTAAATTGAATAAAAATAATAAAATTTGCTGATTTCGATTTATTTTTATAGTTGTATTCAACTTCTAACGTAGCATGACAAGTGACGTCTTATTTAGGCTTTTATTGGATCAAAAGGATTATTAAAGTAATATATAATACAAATAGTCCGCTGTTGAAAGTTATCAATTAGATGTTATCGGCTCCTTATTTTCTGAGAAAAATACGATAAACCACCGTTGAATATTTTGCTTTTGATTAAAACGATTGCTGCAGTAGCTATTGGCGGAAGGTGTTTGCTGAACAAAAGCGTTTGGTTCCCAATCCTTTTCATGCGAAAGGTAAGGAATTCGCTTGCTGAATAGAGCTACTTTCTACGGAGAGTGATACAGGTCTGCTGCAGCGTTAATTATTCCATACTATTTAAAGGTCATGTTAATAATAATGAAACTATAATCTCTCATGAGTGTTGTTATATCATAAATCTAACACCCTTGTATTCCTATATCTACTGCGTATTTATTAACTGTAATCAGAATGTGTTTGTCGTCGTTGTGAATGATAATAAAATCTTACGTATGAAATCATATTTAAATATATTTTAAATATATTGTAAATTTATTTACTTTTTTATCAACCGTGGTTATTTGGTGGTTATTTATTTCTTATTTGGTTATTTTGAATATTATATATATATTATTTGGTTATTTACATCATATAAAGATAATCATATATTAAATTGGTTACTATTTAGATTAATTTATACGCTCTATTATGGCTGATGTTGTAGTCAAAAACACACCTACTGGTTATAAAGGGCATGTTCTTATATTGGTTACTCGCCTTGAGAAATTATGTAGAATAGACTCACCAGAAGCAACCTTTGATGTCGAACAACTAGATTTCGATTCTCTCCGTACGCGTGATGCGTTTGACAAATATGAACAGTCTCACATTGGTACAATGTCCCATTGAACAGGGCACAGAATACCCGGAAGACGATGAGCTAAACTAGTTTGAAGATAGAATCTCGTATTTCGAAAGACTGATTCGAGAATTTAAAGCGCATATTGCAACACCCCTACCAGTCCCGTTAGTAATACCGTCATCTACAAATGATCGTGATGATAGTTTTCCTGACACTGCTTTCCGGATTATGGACGTACATAATAATCTTTCTGGCACCATTAATACCTAGGTTGGCTTCTGTACCCACCGTCCAACCGACCGTGAAATCACCACCGACATTAAACGATGACGTGAATATTAAAAAAAAATTGATTGGAAATAGCTTTGGCGCGGTGCAATTATGCAGAAGTTACTGATCTAAATTCTCAACCCAGTGAGCGCCAATTGGCAAAAAGAAATGGAAAAAAGTGACTATGTCGATGTAGACAATGTCACTCCTGACCTTTTACGAACGGCTAAGAGACTCAAAATATTAAAGCTGACAATAAAACTAGTAACACTGATGTACAAAATTCTTTGAAAAGTGATAGGTCCAAAATGACGAAATGGTCTTCTTGTCTAGACTAATGACTTGCCAATCTGAAAGGGTTCCGACCCCCTCTCAATGATGCTGCTTTACTCATAGTGTTGGTGAAGATTTCTTTTTACTTGTCCTGAAACGAAAATGATTACTCCAACTTTTTCTTTCGCAGTAAAGTTTCTATAACTACAAGGTATAGTAAGACATGGCAATCCTGATTGTACGGTATCAAAATCTTATTTACGTTTTAAAGTCAAAAAACATAAAAACTGGCTGATCAAAGTGTGAAAAGTGGTGAAATCACACTTAGGTCCAACTAGATGGCTGTTACTAAATATAAACTTCAAACTAAATATAAACGAGGTAGCTTTTAGCATCAGACGGGCTGTAGCTGACAGACATGTTATGTCTACCAACGAGTCAGTGTTTTTGGAAAGGTGGGTTGCTCATACCAATCAAAATTCCACAAGCGTAAATACGATTTTGATACCGTACAATCAGGATTGCCAATTCTTACTATACCATGTAGTTATAGAAACTTTACTACGGAAGAAAAAATTGGAGTCATCATTTTCGTTTCAGCACAACTAAAAAGAAATCTATAACATATTAATCCAACACAGTGAGATTATTCAAAATAATAACACTATGACTAAAGCAGCATCATTGAGACGGGGGTCAGAACCCTTTCAGGTTGGCAAGTCAATTGTCTAGACAAGAAGACCATTTTGTCATTTTGGGCTTGGTTGGCAAGTTTGTAAGAGTTTGGAGTTTGGTATTTTACCCTTTCTGGCGATTGCCCTGCCATTAATGGCATTTGCAAACTGTGTAATCAACGTGGTCATTTTCAACTCGTGTGTCCACGCCGATCAAATGACACCAATAGTAAAGTTATCAAAAATTCTGTTGTTCGTATCTGTCCAACTACTACTGGTTCATCGGCAACTATCAAAGTATGAAGCGGAATTGGGGTCATAATTCCGAACGTCCGTGCCGTCCTTGGATTTCATCGTTGAATTTCACACCATGTTTCTATTCCGTCGTCATCTGCGCTGCCATCTGCGCATCAAATTGAAAACATCAGAAAGAATTAATTTCAGGGCCTTTCATGTCAAATTTTAAATGGCTTTAATTAAACGGGAGAATTTCTGGAAAATACAGTGATTATTTAGTTTAGTAGAAGACTTATAAGAGGTCTGGATTGTTAAATATTCCAGCTTATATGAATCTGGAAAACGATAGCAATGTTTGCACTTTATTAATTGAGAAACATTTAATTATTATCGGAACATTATCACCTATTTATCAGCGGGTCCACTGATACTGTACAGTGGACCCAAAACTTCAGGTCATTGTGTGGCCTTTTGGGATTCTTTTATACATTCAAAGAGAGGAAGAAGAATCATCAGAAGAGGCCTGCAACGTCTAACAGTTATGCAACATGCACAATGCATATGAACCATTTCAAATTCAACATCTTAGAGAAATGCCACTGTTTCATCTTCGACTATAACAATGTATTTTCCTTGCTTATTATAAAATCACTTTGAAAATGTTTGAAGGATTCTAATTTTATAAAATTATAAAGATAAAACCGATTGATTACCGTCAATTGCACTTCCACTGCTAGCAGTTGTATCTGAAAAAGTAGAACGAGTTCACATCAGAATATCATAAGTATTACTCTATCTACTGAAGGAATTATGGAATGGCCTCCGTTATCACTCTAGTTACATCTCCAGCACGAGACTTGCTTTTACGATAAAGAGGTCTGCATCATTTTCAAACTGAAAAAAATGGTAAAATTTCACAGCAGGTGATATTTGAGACTTCTGTGATCTGATGTCGGTGCGTCGAAATGCAAAATCTAAATAGCCAATTCATATATACATGTATATATTCTGCTCACAAAAACCAGTCAGGATTATCTGAGAAAGTTGACCCAAACCAAAAGAACATGAATAAAAAATTATACAAATATTAAACACTATCTGTGCAATATGGGTTATATAAACACGAGTGTCGTGTCATGAGGCACGAGGGAGACGTGAGAAAATCACGAGCTGCAACGACGAGTGATTTTTCGAAGCCCTTTGGGTGCCTCATAATAACCCTAATGTTTATACAATCCATTTTTGCAAAAGAAAGTGTTTAGTACTTGATTTACAAAGATGATGATGATGATGATGATGATGATGATGATGATGATGATGATGATGATGTATTTGCGTCCTAGTAAACCAATTTGTTATCAATACTTACGGAAATCTGGTAAACTACATCCGGTTCGTTCATAATTTGTATAATACGGAACAATATTTCGTTGTCGGTTCTGTCTTAATAACAGGCACATATTTCGGCATAATTGTCTCCTGCAACTGCATCCTTCCTCGCAGCCATTGGCACTATCATACCATGCTGTCCATTGTGAACACGATGCCTCTGGAGAAATTTAAAACAGTACAATAATATATAAGATAAAAATAAGACATATTAAAACCCATGGCTTAATATCAAGTCTAGTTTAGGTTAGATATGTTTTCCTAATTAGATAACGTTTATATCTGTTTAACTGCGTGTATAG
This sequence comes from Haliclystus octoradiatus, assembly GCA_916610825.1. Taxonomy (NCBI): domain Eukaryota; kingdom Metazoa; phylum Cnidaria; class Staurozoa; order Stauromedusae; family Haliclystidae; genus Haliclystus; species Haliclystus octoradiatus. Next base: position 36,464,985 of record OU744446.1, read on the forward strand.
ATGTGCATGAAATTATCAACAGAATTTTACTATTCCGTATTAATTATGCAATGATTATAATTACTATGATTATAATTGAGTAATTACAGGATTACAGTAATTGCATATTTAATTATGTAATAATTACAAGCTGTTATGTCATGTATATGTGAACTGTATTATGTGTGAAATTCACTTCAGAACGTCAGCATCCTATGTAATTCCTGTAGTCTATGTATCTTGTCTATGTGTAATGTGAATACTAAATTAGATCCATTTTAGCCGTTGTCGTGTTCACTGGGTCTCAATGTCGTTATAACCAGAGCCATCTATTTACAAGAAAGTGTTGGGGCACTCGCGCAATTTTGATCTTTCTGGCCTGGACAGAGCATGTTTTTAACAGTGCGCATGTGCGGGGAAAGTGTTTTTCACGCGTTTTTTTAAAAGATCAAAAATGTCGTCTAAAAATCACGTGAATGGCATTATGGCATCTGTCCAATACGGGACGATAGCGGCACATGAAAGCGTGTCCCAACCCTTGTAAATGGATTGCTCTGATTAATTAGAAAATGTTTCTCAGCTATGACGACAAGTTTGAATTGATTTGTTTTCAATTTGAAGTTTGTTCAAAACAAGAAAAATCCCGGAGAAAAAGGTTTTGTGTTTTATTTAATATTCAATGTGCAGTTTAGAATATATACATAACATATGAAAGTCCCTAGTATAGGTTATAAAAGTATTTTCTTCCTTTGAGAATATTTTTTGAAATTAGATTTTAAAGAAAACATTTACTTCAAACATGTTTGGAAGTCTTTTCTCAAGCAGTTGATGTTTGCTTTGTTCAAAAATATGTTTTAAGCGCAAGTATGTATCAGTATGGGTTACATGCATTGAAATTCCATAATGCAGATTATAGGTATATGTTCTTGTTATGTTTTAGTATATTTTTGTTATATTTACATTTGATCCCCTCCCTTCCGTTTCGATATTTTGCTTCATTTCATCCCTTTATATTTATTACAAAAGATACTGTTTTACAAGAGAGATATTTTAATTGACAGCTGAGTTTCGGTCACGAAGCTCAAGTCGTTAATGGCAATTGTTCATTTACTCTCAGTCTATCTATATGTTACTCTATCCGTCTATTCCCATTACTCTTTTCTATATATATTCTATATATATTCTATAAAAATCCGGCACGTAGTAGCAGCACGTGGAAGCGCGACTGACTCAGGGAGTGCTCAAGATATGAGTGGTTTAAATTTCCAAATGTAGAAATATGTTATATTGTGAGGAGTTTTGAATCATTATTTAGTTAACCTGATAGGTCTACAAGAACTGTAAACAGTTTATTAAGGTACGTTTTACTACGAGGGTGTGAATTAATTGTAGTAGTGGTTTTTATAATCTGCCAAAATTAACCAAACTCGACAAGAGTAAAACATTATTTGTAGAACATCATTAAAATTGGGCTGATTTTTAATACTTTGCCAAAGAGTAAAATTCTTGCTTATTGCATCATTTCATTTACATTTTATACTCAATGATTTATAGAAATCCTCAAAACTCTGATGTTTTTGAAGTAACATAATATTATGAATAATAGCTGGTTAAATATTTAAAGGATTTTTTGATAACACTACATCAATCTCTCAGTTAGTATGAATAGTTAGGTGAATTCACTTGCGAATAAAAATCAATTGAAAGCTATTCATGTATGCATGATACAATTTAAAAATGTATTAGCTAATCATTTGATCTTTAAAATTTAATCTTACATTCTTACATTATTCCGCCCGAATAAGGATGAGCTTGACCAATTTTCAATTAAATTTTTTCTGTACATAACGGTGTCGTCTCGAATTTTGAAATAATGAATCATAAGAAAAATATTCGATTTGAAAGAAACTTTTTGTTCTGCTAGTTAAGGAAAAAGTACTCTGTTTTTTTCCTAGATACAAATAAAACACAGGGCCGTTCCTAGTATTGGCGTATTGCGGACGTGACACCCTCCTGACGACTTGCTCAGTGGGCAAATGTTTCTTGAAATATTTCAAGTCGGCAAAAGAGGGGAGAAATGGAAAAGGAATATGGCTATGTTCGCTTTTTTAGAGTGGAAGTAAGAGAAATTCTTAATTCTTGCCCACACAAATCATGAATAGGCGAATTTATTGCTCGACACCCCCCTCAAAGAAAAATTTCTCGAGACAGTCCTGCTAAACAAGCGTTGATTAGTCATATTGAACGGTAACTACATTGAAGTCATAAACTGTTTTCTGATTTTTTAAGTTGAGTAAAATATCCATATTAAATGTTTAATCATATTTAATTAGCAGAGTAACGGCACGTTTTATGAAATTGCTTTCCGGTCTGATTCACACACACTCACACGTGCAGAGATCGCCCTCCAATTGGCTGAGGGCTGGAGAGGAACAACATTGATTTGATGACGTAATTCCCTTGGCTGTGGTAATCGATTACTGTATGTGAGAACCAACGGTCGGCAGCCGCAAAAGTAAGCTAAAGAAAAGTTTTGTTCCATTCGCTACAAAAGGATACACCAAATTACAAACTAAGTGTTTACCATAATTAAAAATAAATGCTTATAATGATGCCATCTACTGAATAATTGGTTGAAAAATGACGAACTGACGGATAATTTCATATGATTTTAGAAGCTATCTTTTGATAAATGTTACCATGCTGATCAGAACGTGTATTGTTATTATAAGAAAATCTAGTACATCTACAAATTATTTCAAAACCTAAATAGGATTTCGCATTAAGAAAATATGTACGAAGGTGTCAACAGTCAAAATGGTAATGTTTTAACTCGTTTTTTTATGTTGTTAGAGTGTCAGCCATATACAATATATCAACAATTTTGGTCAAGTTCAATAAATCCGAATTCGGATGAATGCAATTATTTGAAGAGAAGATTTACAACCCTGACGATATATTTTGAAAAGATCGTGACCTCAATTGCAATGTCACAATGTATATTTCAATGTACTGTTCTGGAACATCAACCTGGCTGATATGAAAAGCCCTATCATATATGCATCATTGACTATGCACATGTCTTTATTTACAATAGCATTGGAGATAATTCTCAATATCCGCAGGTCACTCAACCACGCCGGTTACCCATTGCTACAGTATGTTTATTATAATGAATCAAAAAGTCAATTCTATTGAATTTAAACTCGGATACACATTAATGTGAAATGCTAGCAGAGCATTATATAATAACAGACAAAGATGAGGCAAAGCCTTTTTCCGTAGTACTCGGAGTTTCATGCGTTTAGTTGCGATCTTCTGACTGGCTCACAGAGCCTCGCTACGTGTGAAATATCAACTTTCTGGAATACGGCTTTTGTTTGTGAATGGCGGAAAACCTACAAAAACACTGATGGTTAAATAATAAACTTAATTTTGCGAGGTTTCATCATCATCATCACCATCATCATCATTATTAATAATAATACTAATAATAATAACTAGCTATGAGTGTAGTCCATAATGGACCTTCTATGATAAAACTTTCAGATCACTTATAATTAAACAATTGACTAAGCTGACTATCACTGTATAATACGGAGTATGAACTCTGGAGGAGAACATGAGACACAATACGCATTGAAACGATGTAGCATTAATCAATACATCTTAATCATTCCTTTAATAAAAATTTAATTTATTTCACATCAATTGAGTCGATTGAAATGTATAATTTAACGTAGCTATCTCTACATAGAAAAACTTTATTTATGTGCTGAAAGGAAACCAGAACACATTAATTATTATGAATTACAAATATTCAGTCAAATTTCGTAATATGAAACTATCCATAAAAAATCACTTCAAATCCGATCCGATCCGAAGACCTAAAATATTAACCCGAATCTGACCCGATACGATCAAATCGCGTTCGGTTCGGATTGATAAATCTTCATTGCAATACAAACAACACTAATGTGGTGTTCACAAAATAACGCCGTCAAGGTGAGGCCGGTCAAACTCGTGGCATCGCATGTAATATATTCAATATTAAATTAATTTAGCTTCGACAAGGCACATGGTCCACTAATTTCTGTTATTAACATGATCAAACGATATCTTTTGTTAATTAACAATGATTTACTGCTTCATATTAAAAAAAATAAGAAAAATCGTTGATAAAAATTTTCCGAATGGCGGATTTGAACTGACGACCCTCATATTGTGATGCCAGAGCATTAACCAATGTGCCACTGCCTTACTTATTATTATAGACGATTTGACTGACGTCATCAACAAACCTACTGCTTCGACAACGTATTATTGAACAAGGCCGACACACGCGCGTGTAATTGAAAATCAAATTATATATATAGTCTGAAAATATTATGATATGATAGTATATGAGCCTATATATTTTTAATCTTTGCAATCTCAGCAAGTAGGACTGTGATTTTCATGGCAGTCTATCAAAATACAAGAGTTCGTTGAGAATAAGATTTTGTAAGTAAAAAAAAGATGTGAAAAATTGACCTCATAGTGCTTCTTGTTATCAAATTTTCCAGAATAATAGCATCAACATTCTTTTAAAAGGAAATAAAGTTCTATAATAAATCACTATACTAATTTGATATTGATATCATGTTACATCTTGTTGTCAATATTTCTACGCGCTATTTATAATACATTACAGATGTCGAATGAAAGAAAAGACGATTATGAATAAATTAATTATTTTGATAGAAAAACGAAAACAACTCATTTTGCCAGATTCGTGATATGCATATTTATTCAGAATTTATTGAAACGGACGCGATGGTTTATAGAGTGGAAATGTTTAGTGCAGCTTCAAAGATATAAAATACCACAGCCGATGGTAATATTTAAATGCTCATGTTATGATGTCTGATGAAAAGGATAATTTACTATGTAGAAAATGAATCTACTTTACCTTGCATTTGATCGCGATATGAAATGATCATTTTTGTCAGAATTATTTCGAATAAAAGACGTCAATCTTTATTTTATTCTTATCGGGCTTACATTCTCCTTCGATAAAATATGGTTGTTAACTTATTATTGATTGGTGTATTAACTCAGAGAACCCGCTATTATGTATTTAAATGTTGTTCGGAGATTATGCCGCTCGTATAGTTTTTATTTGGATCTCATTTGGAAAATGGTAAGTTGTATTTTAATAAATATTGTTTGCTATGATCGATTATTTCATGCAACATTTTCGCTTTTTATTTTTGTAACACAAGGTTTGTTACACTCATCCAAACTGTATTAACTATTTAAAAGTGTTTTTAAATTATGTTTTTGTGCTTTTAAATTCAAAGCAAAATTTTTGAACGCTGAAAATATTATAATTATTATTGTTTATCACAAATCATACGCTGAATTCAATTTCACTATGTTGAATTTGATATACCTGAAATTAACTTTATTAAATGTTGATCAACGATAATAACAAGACACCGCTATTTTTATTCTCAAAACTGTAGTAACATACTGTGTCTTATTCGTATAGCAAGTCAACAAAATGAAATTTTAATTTTAATCGATGCCTATAGTTCCTTCGTTAATTATGGAAGCAAAATCTGAAAATAAAAGCCTGCCTGCTCAAAACCAAATGATTCATGTTTTTATATTAAATAATAAATTAAAGAAATACTTTTGTGCAATGCCTTGATTGATTCTAAACTCTGTAATTTTAGACTGTAGACAGATAATCTATTCGAACTTTGAATATTTTTCGAATTAGTCGAACGCCAACGTCATTTTGAAATTCTTGCAAGTTAATTTGTTTTTATGCCCCGCGATAGATTATTCATTTCAAAACAGATTGTTTGCTCAGTGTTCTCACAAATTATATATCAAAATAGCCTTTTTAAAAGTGAAATGTTTTGTATCTCGATTTTGAGAAAAGTAATGAACGGCATTTCGTTTCATTAATAAATTAAATTAACACCTCAGGTCTCTTTAATTTCATAGCGTTTGTGCTGCGCTATATGTATTGCTGATATCAACACTACATGAAATAGGTCTACGTTTCTTTGATTTCAAAACATATTTTGTATGGCCTAGTTATACTGGTAATTCAATGTAATTCAGTATTTCATATTGTTTTAATTATCATAAAACTGATTCAGTTTCAAGTTTCACTTGTTCAAACAATTTACACGCAGCTTTTAAATTCAAAGCAAAATATTTTCGTTCTGGGGATTTCAATTTGAATTCGATTTGGCTGCCCGCTAGATTATCGACCTATGAAATTTTTCATAATCTCTGAATTTTTTAATGCAATGATATCAAATAAAATATCAGATGAAGTATATTATTTTAAAACAACGTCATAGACCCATACTTTTCATACAACAAATTTGTTACTGTACACGGTTATCTCGACACAAATGTTTGCATAATTTCCCGGCAACGGATTATCCGTATTATATCGCCAGTAAGACGTACATAAGTCGCGGACAGACACAGAAATATAGTGATATATAAACAGACAGTATTATGTATATAAGTGATAATAAAAATAATAATAATAATAATAATAATATTAATAATAATAATAATAATAATAATAATAATAATAATAATAATAATAATAATAATAATAATAATAATAATAATAATAATAATAATAATAATAATAATAATAATAATAATAATAATAATAATAATAATAATAATAATAATAATAATAATAATAATAATAATAATAATAATAATAATAACAATAATAATAATAATAATAATAATAATAATAATAATAATAATAATAATAATAATAATAATAATAATAATAATAATAATAATAATAATAATAATAACAATAATAATAATAATAATAATAATAATAATAATAATAATAATCTACTTATATTAATAATACTGTCTGTTTATATATCACAATATTTCTATATTTCTATATTTCTATATTTCGATATTTCGATATTTCGATATTTCTGTGTCTGTCCGCGACTTATGTACGTCTTACTGGCGATATAATACGGATAATCCGTTGTCGGGAAATTATGCAAACATTTGTGTCGAGATAACCGTGTACAGTAACAAATTTGTTGTATGAAAAGTATGGGTCTATGACGTTGTTTTAAAATAATATACTTCATCTGATAATTTATTACAGAACAAAAATATTTTGCTTTGAATTTAAAAGCTGCGTGTAAATTGTTTGAACAAGTGAAACTTAAAACTGAATCAGTTTTATGATAATTAAAACAATACGAAATACTGAGTTACATTGAATTACCAATATAACTAGGCCAGACAAAATATGTTTTGATATCAAAGAAACGTAGACCTATTTCATGTAGTGTTGATATCAGCAATACATATAGCGCGGCACAAACGCTATGAAATTAAAGAGACTTTAGGTCTTAATTTAATTTAATAATGAAACCAAATGCCGTTCATTACTTTTACCAAAATCGAGATACAAAACATTTCACTTTTAAAAAGGCTATTTTGATATATAACTTGTGAGAACACTGAGCAAACAATCTGTTTTGAAATGAATAATCTATCGCGGGGCATAAAAACAAATTAACTTGGCAAGAATTTTCAAAATGACGTTGGCGTTCGATCAATTCGAAAAATATTCAAAGTTCGAATAGATTATCTGTCTACAGTTTAAAATTATAGAGTTTAGAATTAATCAAGGCATTGCACAAAAGTATTTCTATAATTTATTATTTAATATAAAAATATGAATCATTTGGTTTTGAGCAGGCAGGCATTTATTGTATGGAAGGAATTGTAGGCTTTTATTTTCAGATTTTGCTTCCATAATTAACGAAGGAATTATAGGCATCGATTAAAATTAAAATTTCATTTTGTTGACTTGCTATACGAATAAGACACAGTATGTTACTACAGTTTCGAGAATAAAAATAGCGGTGTCTTGTTATTATCGTTGATCAACATTTAATAAAGTTAATTTCAGGTATATCAAATTTAACAAAGTTAAATTGAATTTAGCGTATGATTTGTGATAAATAATAATAATTATAATAATTTCAGCGTTCAAAAACTTTGCTTTGAATTTAAAAGCACAAAAACATAATTTAAAAACATTTTTAAATAGTTAATACAGTTTGGGTGAGTGTAACAAACCTTGTGTTACAAAAATAAAAGGTGAAAAGGTTGCATGAAATAATCGATCATAGCAAACAATATTTATTAAAATACTACTTACCATTTTCCAAATGAGATCCAAATAAAAACTATACGAGCGGCATAATCTCCGAACAACATTTAAATACATAATAGCGGGTTCTCTGAGTTAATACACCAATCAATAATAAGTTAACAACCATATTTTATCGAAAGAGAATGTACGCCCGATAAGAATAAAATAAAGATTGTCTTTTATTCGAAATAATTCTGACAAAAATGATCATTTCATATCGTGATCAAATGCATGGTAAAGTAGATTCATTTTCTACATAGTAAATTATCCTTTTCGTCAGACATCATAACATGAGCATTTAAATATTACCATCGGCTGTGGTATTTTATATCTTTGAAGCTGCACTAAACATTTCAACTCTATAAACCATCGCGTCCGTTTCAATAAATTCTGAATAAATATGCATATCACGAATCTGGCAAAATGAGTTGTTTTCGTTTTTCTATCAAAATAATTAATTTATTCATGATCATCTTTTCTTTCATTCGACATCTGTAATGTATTATAATTAGCGCGTAGAAATATTGAAAACAAGATGTAACATAATATCAATATCGAATTAGTATAGCGATTATTATAGAATTTTATTTCCTTTTAAAAGAATGTTGATGCTATTATTCTGGAAAATTTGATAACAAAAACCACTATCAGACCAATTTTTCAGATCTTTTTTTTACTTATAAAATTATATTTTCAACGAACTCTTAGTATTTTGATAGACTGCCATGAAAATCACAGGTACTTGCTGAGATTGCAAAGATCAAAAATATATAGGCTCATATAGTATCATATCATAATATTTTCAGATTATATATATAATTTGAAATTCAATACACGTGCGTGGATCGGCTTTGTTCAATAATACGTTGTCGAAGCAGTAGGTTTATTGATCAGGTCAGTCAAAGCGCCAATAACAGTAAGTAAGGCAGTGGCTAATTGGTTAATGCTCTGGTACAACAAATTCAGGGTCGTCAGTTCAAATCAGCCATTCGGCAATCTTTTATCAACGATTTTTCTTTTTTTTTTTAATATCATCATCATCATCATTTTTAATTAACAAAAGATATCGTTTGATCATGTTAATAACAGAAATTAGTGACCCATGTGTCTTGTCGAAGCTAAATTAATTTAATATTGAATATATTACATGCGATGCCACGAGTTTGACAGGCCTCACCTTGACGGCGTTATTTTGTGAACACCACATTAGTGTTGTATGTATTGCAATGAAGATTTATCAATCCGAACCGAACGCGATTTGATCGTATCGGGTCAGATTCGGGTTAATATTTTAGGTCTTCGGATCGGATCGGATTTGAAGTGATTTTTTATGGAAAGTTTCAGATTTCGAAATTTGACTGAGTATTTGTAATTTATTATAATTAATGTGTTCTGGCTTCCTTTCAGCACATAAAATAAAGTTTTTCTATGTAGAGATAGCTACGTTAAATTATACATTTCAATCGACTCAATTGATGTGAAATAAATTAAATTTTTATTAAAGGAATGATCAAGATGTATTGATTAATGCTACATCGTTTCAATGCGTATTGTGTCTCATGTTCTCCTCCAGAGTTCATACTCCGTATTATACAGCGATAGAAAGCTTAATCAATTGTTTAATTATAAGTGATCTGAAAGTTTTATCATAGAAGGTCCATAATGGACCACAACACTCATTGCTAGTAATAATAATAATAATAATAATAATAATAATAATAATAATAATAATAATAATAATAATAATAATAATAATAATAATAATAATAATAATAATAATAATAATAATAATAATAAAATTTATGTTTATCTAATAGCAGATAATATAGGGCTCTATGTCTTCATTTGACAGAGCGGTAAATAATAATAATATATGGCGAAAGAGTCAAAGAATACACCGTATACCATATATACAGTCAAAGAATGTGTATTCTTTGACTCTTTCGCCATATATTATTATTAATAATAATAATAATAATAATAATAATAATAATAATAATAATAATAATAATAATTATAATAATAATAATAATAATAATAATAATAATAATAATAATAATAATAATAATAATAATAATAATAATAATAATAATAATAATAATAATAATAATAATAATAATAATAATAATAATAATAATAATAATAATAATAATAATAATAATAATAATAATAATAATAATAATAATAATAATAATAATAATAATAATAATTAAGGATAGCGACAAATAATAAACAGACTTAGGTTTAAACAACGTTTCGCGATAGCTTAATTGCATATTCAGGTTAAAAGGAATAACATATTAAAGTTACAAAGTATTTATAGTAAAATTTACGTGATTATAAAATGGGATAAAAAACAATACAACAAAGAAAACATATTATTTACTTAGGTAGAGTTATACATAGCCTAAACCGGTTACCTGAATTATAATTCTTTCGATGCGGACGATAATATCTCCTATGAAGGTGATTCATCGACTCAGGAAGAATATCCTCTCCAAGTCTATAATGATTATGATGTGCTCTGTAATATTTAACATAATATGCTCTTTGTGATCGATGATCCATTTGTCCATTAATTTTCTGTAAACAGCTATAAATTATAACTAATAAAACTAAAACCATGCATTTCTTCATATTAATTTTTCATAAATATGGTAGTAACTTTCAAGCTACAAACGTCGATAATAAATTTGGTCCACAAAGTCAAGCGAAACTTGAAAATTGTTACTCCGCTATTATATAACTCAACTTCGCATATCTGAATAAAATAATTGAGTAATATCTCAATAAAACTTTGGATAAAAGCCGCAGTGGGGGGCTTGTTCTATGGTAGTATTCTTCAAAAGCATTGCCAAGACTTTAAGCGGAAAGGAATGGTGGTGTTGTTAGTTACGTACATAATTGAGTAACTCAAAACTGTTTAGAAGAAATACGATGAAGATGCAGAGACGTTCACATTTTACAATAATATACCTTATTTAAATAATAAATTTCATTTTCATTTCATTTGTACAAAATGTAGGAGGTTTCCAGACTGACAATTTTCAAAGCATTTTGAGGCAAACATTTTAATTTAATTTAGGCTTTTAATTTAATTTTAAAATAGATTTATTATATATATGTTCGTTACTGTTTGTATGTCAATTTAGGTTTATAATTAGTCCTGTGAAAATTATAATAGATGATGAGGATGATGATGATGATGATGATGATGATGATGATGATGATGTTTGTTTGTTTGTTTTGATTTATTACCAATATACCAGTTAGATAAATACAGGTGTGTTGTAAGTAATATTTTATTTTTTTCATATTTGTAAATTAAATTTTTATTTATATTTTTTCCATATTTTTTTATAGAAACATCTTGAAAGGTCATTTGACCTATTTAGTTACGTATTTCGAACGGGCTACAGGTAACAGATGCGTCACGCCTATCGAATGATTTCAGAACAAATGATCCCAAAAGTCTCTTTATTTCGAATGTTCGCTGTGAAAACAGCATATTTACTTTTTCACTTTCTGTCATTTTGTCAAAGCTGGTATTAAGCTTTTCCATAACTGCCAGGAATTCCTCTCTTAGATCTCGATTGAAATTACAACAAAATATGAGATGCATCTCGTCGTCGATGTCGATGACTTACAAATTCTATCCTGATAAGGGATATTTGAATATTTGATAAGATGATGATGTTTCTATGTAACATAAAGAACACATTTTTGTTGTTGTGGTTACATGTATTTTAATTATTCTATAGAATATTTTCAAATGCAACACGCTTGAAATTAACGGTCACGAATGCGATGAAAAAATCGTTAAATTTCATGATGTTTTGATGGAATTTTTAATGACATTTTCGCATTTTAATTGATGTTAATAACTTTTTCCAACTTTCCACATTTCTTACATTTTCATGGTGTTCTTTAATTAACTTTGTTTGTTTTGCTAAACAATTCATGTACAAAAGGTTTACATGAAATAGATTATAGGATTGTATATGCGATAAAAAAAAACACGTAACAGTTTCTATATTTAAAATAAAATCATCTTCACAAAATGTAAAAAGAGAGATTTAAAAACCTTGACACGAATACTTATTTAAAAATATAATTTATTCTTATTTCACCTCAGCCTGGAGATAGTTGATTTGAGATTAAGTCTGATTATTGCAGGCGTTTGTTTTTGTCGCATATACATACAATCTTGAAATTTTATGTATAGTTCCACAAAAGAGCATTATCTCTGCTGAAGCATTGAAACATAATTGAATTATTCAAGTTCATCATCATCATCATTATAAATTATTCACAATGTAATAAGTTCACACAGTTAATTTTGTCACAGGATTGATTCATATAGCTCTTACAGGACGTCTGATATATCTTTATTTGTGTGCGAAAGTTTTTTAGTTAATTAAACCAGATAATAAAATATTATGAAAATATCAGAAAACATATCTACTATTATGTTCAAAATAAAATTCGTGCATATGATTATAGGTAATGTGTCTTTTCAAGAAAGTAATAACATCTATTAATAAAAAACGTGTGAGAAAATTGAAAGAAGTATTTTAGTTCTGGTTGCCATGAACTCGAACAGTAAGAATTAATCGTTCTTTTGTCCAATCTACACTACGATACGTTATCAATGGTAACTATATAGTAAATAATTTGTTACTATGGGAACGTCGTTAGGAACTTCTAGCGGAAAGAATAAAATGAACTTCAAACTATATCAATCACAAGCATTCGAAACAAACAACAAACAGTGGCCTTTTCAAACAGTTACTAATATCAAGGCTCGAAACCTGCAATACTATATATAAATAGTAACAACATTGAATATAACTTTCGAAATTGAGATATCATGTTTCAAATCCATGCAGTTTTACTAAAATGAGTAAAGTTTATTAAAGTCAAAGAAAACATTGAATGATATCATCATCATCATCATTTATTCAGGACCTCATGATAAGCAGAGCTCTCAACCTTAAATAATTTTTGAGGTGGAGGTTTTAGAACTTTTTTCCACAAACTTTTTAGCCTAAAAGCTCTACTAAATTTCCACCTATATTGTACGGGTATCCCTCCATCGAATCCTAGCAACGCTAGAAGACCCAATTGGAGGCACAAATCAACTACTGTACACATCACTCATGTTGAATTTGCTCAGTCAATGTCAGCAAAACCAACAACAATCCTCAATCTCTAAACCAACTTTAGGACCTATGCTTTACACGATATACACTTCTCCTCTTGCTGATGTCATAATACAACATGGAATGTCCTATCATTTTTATGCCGGTGATGCGCAAGTATATTTACCATTTGATACCATGGATGGTAATGATACATAAGTTGCGCCTAAGTTACGCATGGACTTGTACGCCTGAATGATATCCACAAATGAATGAGAAAAGGCTATACTGCTGTTGAATGCTAGATTCATCACTTTGAAATAGTGCAAATATTTGTAACAGAAAAAGCTATTGATTTTATTTGTTCACAAGAGATATGGTTAAATAAATATAGATGCAATATGAATTTAAAAGGTTGCAATTTATTGCGAAATGACCGTCAAAAGAGCCATAGTGGTACTACTATTTACTAAAAGTCCAATTAAAAAGTCATATATTGACAACAACCTCATAGTTACAGTCAAAACCAGCCAGCATGAATGAGCAGATCGTCACAAAATTTATATTTGAAATTGTCATTATATCCACATTAACAGATGTATGAATATGCAATTGAAAAACTCACAAATAGCTTGCAACATGTCATTCAATTTGGTTCACCATATCTAATCATGGGCGATTTGAACATTAATTCAATGGTTTACTCAAATGGTTATAATGCAATGTTAGAGATCTGTGGTCAATTCAACCTTGCGGCCTTCGTATAGTGGCTAGGGCGTTGGACCACGGCCCGCAGGGTCTCGGGTTCAATCCCTGTCCGGAGCACTCTAGGTTGGCGCCAGGAAGGGCATCCGGCTATTATTAAACGCACTCAAGCTTCAAAATACTAACAAATTAACCAACCACCCCAGTGTAAAAAGCTGCTAGCTTACCCGGTTTGTGGAAGAATGATACATCAAAAAAAAAATCTGTTCTTGCATAACTGAATCAACAAGAATAACACCTTCAAGCTATCTATCAAGCTATCATAATTTCCTTATGGAACCAATTAACGGAAGACATTGTGAATTCTTCCTCCCTAAAAAATTTTAGTTTAAGATTGGATAAGTTTGATTTAAGTAGTTACTGTAAGCACTCTTATTAGGCTGTAAATTATAATATATGATTTACCTTTGATTGCCTGTAAAAATACATTTTATGGTGTATTACAATTGACTTGAAAAAAAAATTTAAAAAAATGAAAGCTTGAATATTACAATTGACTATTTTCTTTGCTCACCAACGCTTGAGAACGCTGCGACGGGATAAGACCAATAGATATTTTCGCGTCAGACGATATTTTCGCGTACTAGTAGATCTACAATCTCAAAAGAGAACATATGTTGCGTTCCTATAAATACTTAAAGGCTGACCTTTCCTGTAAGTCATTACTAAAACAAAACTGGTCAACATTTAACAATGCCTTGAAAATCTCGATGCAGATAAAGCAGCACAAAAACCTCAAAACATCATCATACTGGCACTTGATCAACATGCTCCAGAAAAGTTTAATACTATGACAACTATGACCCATGGGCTACAGGTGATATCAGAAAATCCTCTTTGAAATATAGAAACCATTCGAGGTTCAAAGTCATATAGAGACAAAGAAATGCCAAGATTTGCAAGGCTATAAAACTCAGCGTCTTGTAGTAAATTACGAACTAAAACAAACCAGAAGAAATTACAACTTTCAACAAAATTGTATGAATATTCGTGACCTCTGGTGCCTCATCAACTTCATTTCAAAACCAGTTACGAAGGAACAATGCTATGCCTCCACTCTTGCTGGGGGTAAATGAGATCAACACCTACTACAGCAAGGTTAGTAGAAATATTAAACAACAAACTACGACAGCACCTAAGTATATGCTCACATTAATCCCCAACAAGTCATCCCCATCCATTCAATTCGAACTAGCTTCAGAAGAGGAAATCATAAAAGCTACAAATAGATTACTATCCTGTGCAGGGTTCGACAAAAGGTTCAGCCTTCTGGAATCCTAGGGGCAATTCAACTTTTTGTTCTGAATTTTCTTGTTGAGGTTTGACCAGAAAATCATCAAAAACGTCAATTTTGTTCTGAATTTTGCCTAGCCTTCCGGGATCTAGGATCCCCACTTTTGTCGGACCCTGATCCCGTGGAGCTGATGAAAATGATGGAATAAACGGATTTGTTCCATGGTCTCACTTGCTGTCATATATAAACAATTAACGGGTCTGGTAAATTTGTCCATCGCTACGTTTTATTTCCCAGATTAATTCAAAACTGCACTGGTTGCTCCTATACCCAAAAACTCGTGTAAATTGGGCTCAAAGCATACTTATTGCAGACAAAATACTACATAACATCGAGCAGCGTAATATTTCAATTTCAACCCTGTTGGATCTATTGGGTTATTTCAAAAGTGCACAAAAATATGTTCGCGGTTTCTTAATGACAAAAATCTCGCTGGTTATAGAATACATAGTAGTAGTAGTAGTAGTAGTAGTAGTATAGACAGTCACATTATAGGAATGTGCTATCTCTCTTCAATGCAAGCCACAAATCACGGTCAGACATAGCTGACAAAGAAACTTGTAAATAAGACAATTCACCATACAAAACATAAATAGTATTCTTGCACCATCGTCAGGAAAGTTAATTAGATTGTAGAACATTGATTAATATCGTCATTTGTAGACCGTATAATTATAACTGTCGGGGATCTTATTATGTTGCATGTAACACTATAACAGTAAGTATTAATCAACGTCTTAGTATATTTCAAATCAGTTTAAATATTTCAAGAATTAATTACACCACATAATTATTTTGTTATATAAATCAAGTTATAATATGAGAGACAGAGATGAGACAAAGCCTTTCTCCGTTACTCGGAGTTTCACGCGTTTAATTGCGATCTTCAGACGGTAATACTATTAGAGTATTACCGTCTGAAGATCGCAATTAAACGCGTGAAACTGGGAGTAACGGGAAAAGGCTTTGCCTTATCGTCGTCTCTTATTAAATAATGCTCTGTTTTCCCCAATATTGATCACTTTCACATTATATGTGTATCTGAGTTTACACTAGCCTGCTCGCAGACCCACTGTCAAAATGTAAATTTGGTAACAGTTTACCAAATTTACATTTTGACAGTGAGTCTGCGAGCAGGCTAAGTGTTATTGAGATAATTGCTTTGCTTTCCAAAGCCTAACGTTGACTTCAGAGGACTGTAACTGTATTTGACTGTCCGCTTGAGACCGCAAGAACAACAAGACAAGAAGTAGGCCAAGAGAAAACTACAGCGTATAATTTTAATAACAATCTATTACGACCGTACTATGTGGCCCCAAGACGAACAGTGGATGGGAAGTGTAGCACAAGATTAGTTAAAACACAGCAATGATTACAAGTTGACCAATCACAATACAAACACTCAATATAACACTAAATTAGGGCAACAGACAAATAACCATTAGTGAATTGACAACATGACAGGAACTATGACAGTGAATGTGAAACAGTTTGACATGTGCTGTATGACCGTATGACAATATTAATGTTACTATGGTGATGACAAAGACAATGTGAATTAACAAGTTACCATGACAACAAATATGGTAAATTAGTTTCTACACTCCCCACCATGAAATATCTTGGTCTTTCATATTAAACGTATTTAAACTAATTTACAAACTGAAAAGTAACAATTATTTTATCAATGTAGCGTACTATAAAAAATTATTTCTTAGAAATTAATTATTAATTTAACCAACAGGGTTACATATTGCGACAAGCTACTGTCTTTATTTACAGGGTTGTCCCTCCAAGAGACATATCTTCGTCAGCGGACGCACTAGCTGACCAGTTGCAGTTTTGATTTTAACTTGGCGTACCAAACCATCTTTCCCATCAGGCGCATCTATCACAACTCCCATTGGGTATTGGGAACGAACTAAATTATCATCCATGACTAGAACCAAGTCTCCAACTTGGATATTTGGTTTGGAGGTTTTCCATTTCTGTCTTGCTTGGAGAAGGGTGACATATTCTTGACTCCATTTTGTCCAGAACGAGTCAGCGAGGGCTTGCGATTTTCTCCAGCGTTTTCTTAGAATCATATCTGAATCGTCAAACGTACCAGGGGGTTGAGACACACCATTCCGTAACAACAGCAGATGATTTGGCGTCAAAGGGTCCAGGTCCAAAGGATCATTTGATAGAACAGTCAAAGGGCGGCAATTTAGAACAGCTTCTACTTCTGTGAGCAATGTTTGAAGCGTCTCCAGGTCATATGATCGGTTACCAAGGACAGTTTTCAGGCAATGTTTGACAGATCGAATCAATCTTTCCCACGCACCACCATGATGAGGAGCACCGGCAGGATTGAATTTCCATGTGATTCCTGAAGATAGAAGAAACTGCGAAACACGGTTTTGATCCCAATTGGAGATCGCCACCTTAAGTTCGGTCTCAGCCCCTACAAAATTGGTCCCATTATCAGATATAATCTTACTAGGTTTTCCTCTCCTAGCTAAAAATCTTCTCAGTACACAAATAAATCTATCTGTGTCTAGGGAGGAGGAGGTTTCTAAATGGACAGCTCGAATTGACATGCAGGTAAAAATACACCCCCAATACTTAACAGTAGATCTTAAAACTTTTACATAAAAGGGCCCAAAGTAGTCTACCCCCGTTACGTCAAAGGGGAATGTCTGTATTAGTCTGTCATGAGGTAAAGGTGCCATGAATTGTTCCATTCGACGTCCATGTAGTTTCTGGCAAGGGATACATGCATGAGCTCTTTGTTTTACTTTAGAAGTTAGTGAAGGTATCCAGAAATGTTGCCTGATAAAATTCACAATACACATAACACCGGTATGCTTCAAAGATAAATGTGCATCCTCAACAATTGAATTTACCAAAAAAGATTGTTTCGGAATAAGAATAGGATGTTTAACATCATAAGGAAGATTCGAATTTTCCAATCTTCCTCCAACACGAATAATTCCTCGGTCGTCAAGAAAAGGATTTAATAAAAGAATTTTACTATTTACCGGTATTTTTGATTTATTTTTAAGTGCACTGATTTCTTTCGGATAGGCCTTTAACTGTTCACATTTCACAACAACACTCTTACTTTCTAACAATAAGTTATCAGTTAAAACATCAACATTTGAAACAACAACATTTTTAACATTTGAAACAACAACATTTTTAACATTTGAAACAACAACATTTTTAACATTTCGATTTCTTAAATTGTAACTATTATTTGACAAATTGTTTGTTTTCACAGAATTTTTGCAATTGGAGATGAACATCAAAACTCTTGCAACAATGCATATTAATTTGAAAAACGAGCGTGTTTTGCAAATCAAAGACGCAATAGGGTTATCAGAATCAATGGAAACAATATTTGTAACAGCATTTGACAATTGCTCAATTTCAGCCTTATCAATAGTTTTACTTGGTAAAGAAGGCCATAAAGATTCATCCAATTTCAAAAAATCAGGACCTTCAGTCCACATAGACTCCTTAAATGCCAAGGGCATGATTCCCCTTGAAGCAATGTCAGCTGGATTCAATTTTCCAGGACAGTGGTGCCATTGATCAGGGAAAGTGCTAGATGAAATTTCACTTATTCTATTTGCTACATAAACAGGAAAGCGCCTGCTAGAATTTCTAATGTAGGCAAGAGTTGTCATGGAGTCACTCCAGAAATGAAACTTATCTACTTTCATGCGCAATTCAGGTTTGATTTGATTGATTGTCCTTACCGCTAATGTAGCTGCATGTAGTTCCAGACGTGGGATGGTTACTGACTTGATCGGAGCACAGCGTGAGCGAGCAAAAAGAAACCTGCAAAATACTCCAGAATCAACATTAATTTTTCCCTCCCCCCTTTCTAATTTACGATCAACTCTTACATAACTAACAACACCTATCCCGTCTTGACTTGCGTCACAGAAGGTGTGAATACTAACAGAGCTATGTGAAGATAATACATCAGGGCCTTTCAAACATCTTGGGTAAGACACTTTAGATAAGGATGCTAAGCCATCCAACCATTCTTTCCACTCTGACGCTTGGTCAGGTGGTAGTGGTTCGTCCCAGTCGATCTTCAATGCCCACAGGGAACGCATAATTAATTTGGGAACTAAGTATATTGGTGAAAGAAATCCATCAGGGGAAAACATAGAACTAATTAAGGAAAGGATTCCTCGTTTCGTGTCAGTAACTTCTAGCTTTGATGGTAATTCAAATTGAAGGATATCTTGTTTAATGTCCCAGACAACACCTAAAGTTCTTTGAGAAGCATCTTCCCCTAAATCTAATTTGACCTGGGTGGCAGATTTATCAACATCAGGAATATGTTTTAAAACAGATGGTGCATTTGTTATCCATTTGGTCAAAACAAAACCAAAATTTTGCAATAAAACATACAATTTAGACACAACCTCATTCATTATTAGTAAATCATCAGATGAGTAAAGGAAATCATCGACATAAAAGTTGTCCCTTATGGCTGCTTTAATGTTTGGATCCTCAACAAAGTTGGCAATACTGCGCAAAGCTTCATTTGCAACAGTTGGGGAACTAATTGCCCCAAAAACATGAACAAGCATTTTAAATACTGCAGGTTTTGAAAAATCATTATCTAAAAACCAAAGAAAACGAAAGGCGTCTGTGTGTTCTGG
This sequence comes from Haliclystus octoradiatus, assembly GCA_916610825.1. Classification (NCBI taxonomy): domain Eukaryota; kingdom Metazoa; phylum Cnidaria; class Staurozoa; order Stauromedusae; family Haliclystidae; genus Haliclystus; species Haliclystus octoradiatus. Next base: position 36,485,055 of record OU744446.1, read on the forward strand.
CGTTACTTTGATACAATGAAACATGCCTTTGATATCACTGAGGACACAGAATCGATTTTCTCTGAAGCGCAACAGACATCCTACAAGTGAATTTAACAAATCAGGACCAGACAAAAGATGGTCATTTAATGATTGTTGTCGAAATTTACATGCAGCGTCAAAAACTATTCTCAGCTTATCTGGTTTACGTGGATGAAAAACAGCAAAATGGGGTAAATAATGTGTATAACGAGAACTTAAAGACGGATCTTGAACTAGAGCTGCACAACCATCATTGATATATCCTTGCATCACCTTACAGTAATCTTCCTTGAACTTAGGATCAAATTCAAATTTTCTAACTAATGAAGACAAACGTTTCTTGGCAACTATTTCGTTATTTTGTAACCCTGTAAAATCTTTTTTCCATAAAAGATCGGCTTGAAAATGCCCTTCTACAACTTTTAACGAGCTCTTCAAATTTTGTATAGCAAAAAGATCATCTTGGGAGTATGGCTTATCCAAACCAAAATATTCCTCTGACAGATCACCCGCGTTCCAAAAGGATTGTAGGGTTGGAGTTTCTAAATTATTGGCAATCACATTAATTCCACCAGAAGAACTTAAATTTTTGCAACTACTTTCCCCTCCTAAAAGAGAACACCCTAAAGGCGTTTTTATGACAATTGGCTCCTTAGTAGAGCTTCCATTTATGGTTTCTGTTGGAAGGATGAGATCACTGTGATCGGCTCCAATCAGCATATCTAGGCGTCCCTGAGCAAAATTAGAAACATGCTCTGCGATATGGGGAAGGGATTTTATAGAAGGAGGAATGTTGGAAATATAAGGTAAAAATAATCCTTTCACAGATGCAACATTGGTCAATCGAAAACAATTTTTGGTCAAAGATTTTACTGGGACTGTAACCCGTTCACACTGTTGAACAGTTTTGGTATTGGACACAGTATTGAAATTCAACGTGTCAACATGTCCTTCAATTCCTAATTTTTGGCATATAGATGCATTTATTAATGTAAATTGACTTCCTGTGTCAAGCAATGCATTTACTTGAGTGGATCCATTTGGTCCGATTACATCTAAAACAACAACAGGTAATAGTACTTTTGCACTGTCTGCTAACGAAGTATGAATAGTATTGGTGACTGCTGCAGGTGCAGTCTGAACAAAGGTTGGAGCATTTTTGTGTAAAAACGTATGATGCCTTCTATTGCAGATGGAACATATTGTTCGTGAAAAACATCGCTGGCTAAAATGACCAGGGGAAAAGCAGCGAAAACATAGCTGGTTATCTTTTAAAGTTTTGATTATTTCATCTTGCGATAAACCAGTATTTGGGCAGTTTCGAGATTTATGATTTTGATCACAAAATACACAAAAAGGTTTATTACTACTTGAAGAATTTTGATTGGTGGTAACATTTATTGAAGAAATATTTTTGGAAGGATGTACCGTTGCTTTGTGACTTAAACGTGACCATACTGGATCATTGACAAAATCTGTCTCCTTTTCCATGAATAAAACCAAATCATGAAAAGTGGCCAAAGTTTTTTGTGAATTGTTCAGTTTTCGCCAACGATACTGAGCATGTTCAGGCAGACGATCTATAATTTTCAAAAGCGTGGATGTAGAATTTACATCATTATTATATTTCAATCTATCGAAGGTGGAAGAAGCAGCTAATAATTGATGATAAAGCCGTTCTACTTCTAGCGGAAATTTATACGACACTGGCTCATCAATACAAAGTAAATCTAAATGTGCTCTAGCAATTTTGTGTGAGTTTCCATACAATTTGTCTAATGTTGATAAAGCTGTTGCATACCCTTCATCATCACGAGGCAATGAGTTTACGGATGACAAGGCATTTTGTGATAAATGTGATACTAAATGATGGAATTTTGTTGCAGAACTTAACGTATGCCTACTATCAACCTGTGCTTTAAAGGAAGAAATAAAATCTTGATATTGAATGGCTATACCAGAAAACGTGGGAAGCTTGATTTGCATTGCAGATAACGCATCTGCAATTGATGCTAAAATTGACTCGCTTTTATTAGTTGTTAACACATTTGTTTGATCTAAAGGAGCGCCGCCTTTGTTGACATGGTGTCGCCTAATTTTTCTACTTGACGGTGTTTGTTTGCTTACTGAAGGCAAATTGCTAGGATTTCTAGGAACTGCAGATTTATTTCGCATCTCGTCGGAATCAGAATATTGACGAGCCTGATTTACGAAAGAACTTGTTAACCCTGGTGACTCAGGAGTCACTGAATGTAATAAATCGATAGTTTGATAAAATAGTGCCTCCCTATGAATGTATTGCTCACTTATTTCTACAGAAATATCGGTAGGAGATTCGTGGGCTAAAGAGTACGTCGCATTAGTTAAACTTGAAAACAAACGCTCTAACCTGGTAATCATGTATTTTCTTGTTGCTGAAGTTACTTTGGAAACATTCCTAGCGGCTTGTGCGATCGCATGATCAAATTCGTTTGCTTCCCGAAGAAAGTCGTCTGAACTCACCGAGTACATTTCTGCTTTTGCTTTACTTTTGCTCATGCTGTGCCAACCAAGCCAGACCAAATTATTACCACGTACTGGAACCTAACAAAATAAAATAAACACAAAAGCAGAACAAAGAAGCATTGTTTTGGGCATCTAGCCTGGTTGTAGACCTAAATGCTGATATCAGGCCAAAGTCGTCAAAAGATCAGAGAAAATCAGATTGATATCCCACACAGAATAGACTATATCTTTACTAAGCTATGCGGCATAGACGTATATTATGTTCTTAAGCATCAAAGTCTGCAGCCAATGAGCAAAACAACACAATACGCTAGCAAAAATAATTTAAAAAGTTGAGTAAATATTATTGAAGAATCGTGCCAATAAGCAAGAGGGCCGATATATATATCACGATTAAAGTCAAACGATCGGAAACAAAGGAATATTCAAAGAGAAGATGTCTACTAAATAAACAAAAAACTAATTCAGAAAGTAAAAAGAAACTTGAAAATGCGTTATATTCTAATGCGTAATTTAATTGTAAAAAACACAAAGAAAACTGATCAAAAAATTGCGTTCTATTCTAAAGTGCTTTCAATGCACAAAAGAAAACTCTAGGATTGTTTCAATCCCTGATCTAATCTGAGATACAGGCTAATAGAAACGGCGTTCTGTTTTTGTCTAGTATGCTAAAAGACAAACTAAAATAACTACTCAAGGAGTGCTAACAAATAAGCACAAAAAAAACTTACCACTGATTCAGGTTCCAAAGACGGACCATGTTATTGAGATAATTGCTTTGCTTTCCAAAGCCTAACGTTGACTTCAGAGGACTGTAACTGTATTTGACTGTCCGCTTGAGACCGCAAGAACAACAAGACAAGAAGTAGGCCAAGAGAAAACTACAGCGTATAATTTTAATAACAATCTATTACGACCGTACTATGTGGCCCCAAGACGAACAGTGGATGGGAAGTGTAGCACAAGATTAGTTAAAACACAGCAATGATTACAAGTTGACCAATCACAATACAAACACTCAATATAACACTAAATTAGGGCAACAGACAAATAACCATTAGTGAATTGACAACATGACAGGAACTATGACAGTGAATGTGAAACAGTTTGACATGTGCTGTATGACCGTATGACAATATTAATGTTACTATGGTGATGACAAAGACAATGTGAATTAACAAGTTACCATGACAACAAATATGGTAAATTAGTTTCTACACTAAGTTTACACTCACTATAATTAATTTTCCTTTAATTTATTATTATAAATTATGTTATAAATCACATAAGTAATGCCGGTGTTGCATCGTCTAAATAGTTATTATCTTTATAAACATTCTTTTTATCTTTATAATTTTTGTAATCAACATATTGATAACGATTAGATACCAAATAAAATAATATTAAATTGATAAACATAAGGCATGCTAATAAATAAAAATAATATTCAAGATGGCCTTGATTTGGGTTATCGGCATACCAACTGTTTTTTGTATATATTTCACTGATATCTTTAACAATGTTTACTAAACCACTTCCAATAATTGCACCTAGACCAGCCATTGCATATAGAAAACCCATCAACATACCTTGAACATGGAAAGGGGATTGTGAACCAACAAATTCAAAACCTAAGAAAATGATATTCATGATAATTTAATTTCAGATTTTTGCCAGGGAAGTGAAGGGGAGGGTAACTAACTTTCACTGTGCTTCGACGGGGTTGTTCAAATAGAATCATAAAATTTTCAGATCATGAAAAAGATACCCTCAAAGACTTCTGGTAAAGAGTTCCAAGAAATAATTTCGGAGAAAAATTGAAATCTCTCACAATGACACAATAATAATTGCTTGTGTTACGCAGATATTTCAATGTTAAGGAAAATAGGACCTTAAAATATTTAGAATTTTCAATTCTAAAAAGTTCATCACATGCCGAAAACGTCACTAATATTACACAAGCTGTAGACTGAGAAATGCTTAATTAGTTCTTAGTCTGTCTGGATGATGATGATGATGACCTGCAATGCACATTTTTGATCAGCAAATCTTTTATGTGGCACCAAAAGTAAAAATTCGATTACCAGGCAACCTATTCATGATGATCACGGCTTGGCGTGAAAGTAGCAAACATGATTGTCTGATTCTTCACTATTATATTAGAAGCATAAGTCACACAATATAAAAATCATACTTACTGCTTGTAATAGTAAATACTTCACTCAATCCAATTAATCCAAATTGTGGAATTTGTATCATAGCTGATATACTAGAAGCATTATATAGATTACCAGATATATGATTAATGCATGTACTGTTGTTCAAATGTTGTTTACGATATTGCTCAACAACACCAGCAAATATAACAGATATTATAGCAAAAAACATTCCCAGACCCATTCTTCTTAACATTGTTATCTTGAATCCTCTTTTCATAAGGTTAGGATAAATGATTTGATCCAGTAAAGGGATTAAGATTAATACGCATAGTGTATCAAATATAGTCAATGATGCTGGAGGTATTTGAAAGTTTCCTAATTTTAAGTCCAATACCAAACCTTGGCTTAAATATGAACTTTGAATCTGAAAAAACAACAACTGAAGGTGATTAAAAAGTGATTATAATCATTTCATTCAACGATTTACAAGGGGTTAGTATTAGCAATGATGGGTGAGAGGTGGATAACTTTTGAAGGGGTGTTAATTTTATTCGATCAATTAGAAGAAGTTCTATATGCCGAAAATATTTTGATAATTAAATACAAACATATTACATTTTGTTTGACCAAATTGTCGTGAATTTTTGGCCAACCGGCGTTATGGTTGGGGATGGTGCATAAATTTTATCAATTAATTTTGGATGGGTATGGAATTTTTCAGGAGAATTCTCAGTAATGGGGGTATAAAATTATACAAGTTTAGCCTGTCCCTCCTCGTCGTTAACTTAATGACCGACTTCTTGATTCTAAGTCATCGTAACCAAGCTTAAAAAATTTCCTCTTCCGACTCGCTGCACAAAAACTTCCATTAGTAGCAAATGAGAATTTTCTTGTTTTCAGTCAACGCTTGTGAGACTGCCTAGCTTCTGAAATGTTATTGATTTCAGGTTCGGTGAATATTGGCATTACATCATCTCGTCTTCGATTACATATTCCAACCATGCAACTATTATGGGACAACAGAATCTTAAATATAGATTTTACCTGAAAGAATATTGTATAATAAAATACAGTACATAGAAAAATAGGCAATGTTGCTAGAACACGTCTCAAATCTTCTACTTCGTCATCATCAAAAGTACCACCATGAGACACAAGTGCATAATCGAGAGTCTTTATATTTTCCTTATGTTCTTTTATTCGACGATAAACAGCTTGTTTAAATATACGAAATAATGTTGTTATTACACTACCATTAGGATGATGGTATATAAACGATGAACGTTGTGATAAGTAAAGTATGATAGCCAGTAATAAAATAATAAATATGATTATAAAACCATGAAAGAATTCAATATCAGTTTGTATATAGATCACAATTGTTCTAGATAATATTGCACCAATATTTATCAACCAAAAAAAAAAGGCAAAAAAACTACGTATAGTTTTTTCATTTTTATGTGTTAATTGTTCAACACCAAATGGTGACACATTGGATTTTATTCCACCAGTAGCAATACAGATCAATAACAATGACAATCCAAATATGGTCATGATACTATTGTTATTCAAATGACTTGTCGTGTATTGATTATATGGAAATGAGATTAAACATAATCCACTTATTCCAACGAGATATAAAAGACTTCCACCAAGAATACAGTTGAATCTTCCTAATCTTGAATCTGCCAACCATCCACCAAATAATGGAAATATTAAAGATATTCCTATCAAAATTAAAATCATAATATTACTATGACTATCTCTTTGCAGTTAAGTATTAATGGTGATGTGACCTTGATAAACACAAGTCCCACACAAACACTTATTCACTCTCTCGCTTACACACTATTCAAAATCCAGAAACAATTTACAGAAGTTACTAGCTAAATTTATTGTAATCTAACAACTTAGCAAGTCTCTGCATTCGTTGTGAATACTCATCATTCATCGCAGCCACCAAACTGCTGATCAATTGCAAAAGCTTTCATGGCAGATAGGCCGCATCGATTGTTGATGCGCAGCGATACACCGCAGCTACTAACAATAATGCAATTCCCTCTGGACCATTCCATCCGCCATCAGAAGATGGTATTCATTTGATGCTGTACATGCAGTCAAGGCTGAGTTGACCTTCGACGGATCAGTCGATTGATCAGATCCGAAGTCTGGTTGCTTTATTTTGCATATAAAACCACATAAAAATGACTTAGGGGTATTTCCCAATCAATTACCAAAGAAGAAGTGTGATATCGTTGTGATTGTTTTAATTTTAATCATAGTACGGTGGTATTCGCCGTACGGCCGGTTCGAAACGCGGATGAGGCAACTGGAAAAAACTGCGAAAACAATAAAAACCTCTAACTCAATTCCGTGTCTCAGAATTATACCTCCAATTTAGCATTATATATCAGTGAGGTCCTTTTAGGGGGGTCCGAATATTTCATATATTTCAGTCAAAATTTCATCAAATATTTCATATATTCGGCTGTCCTCATTCTAAAAATCGACAAAATATTTTAAAATTTGATGTGATCCATTTTTTTAGACTCTATATTTGAAAATGTTGAGAACACTTTAAAACTTTTTGAATATATGACAATGACAATATATATTTCATGTTTCATCATGAATCTTCAACTTTTTCATATTTCATTTTACTTTTGAATCAATATTTCATATTTCAAACACTTTTAAACGGGCCTCATCAGTCTACAATCAACATATATCGATATTTTATTCAATATTGATTTGCTACATTATGCAGACATGACAATTGTCTGAAATCTACAACATCTTGATATATTTCAATGGAATTGAATGGGAAAAAGAAAGAACTAGAGTTTCACAATTCCTAAAATAGTATGAAATCCGCTAAAAGTCTGAAAATTCTCATGTCTGAATCGGGGTCCGACAAAAGGTTCAGCCTTCTGGGATCCTAGAGGCATTTTAACATTTTCTTCTGCTTTTTTGTTGTTGATGTTTGACCGATAAATAATTTGAAATCTATTTTCTTCTGAATTTGCTCTAACCTTCCGGAATCTAGGATTCCTATTTTTGTCGGACCCTGGCTGAATTATGTGACATCATAAATGTAACTGCTGTATATATATTCTATATATATATTAGATATTATCTAATAGAAAAAAATAGTGCTCGATATCATTTGACGGAGCTAAATATAATAAAAGGAGTCAAAGACTACACATTCATAATTGCTGCTCTACACTGTTACTTATTGTAACAATTATGAATGTGTAGTCTTTGACTCCTTTTATTATATTATATTTTATTATATTCTATGTATTCTATATATTCTGCACCTGAAAATAGTAAGGAAATGGTAGAACTCGTAGTAATATCCAATTGTAATGTATTCGTACAAAATACAAGAAGATTTGTAGACAAGGTTACAAATGCAAAGTTTTCAGCGAATTGGATTGACAAAGCACAACATGAAATGAAAAGTTCAGATCTTCTGTTTGCTTGCATGTTGTTCATTATTTCAACCATGAACCGCCAGAAACTAAAAGCAAAACCATACAAGTTTCAATCATTACACGCTTCTTATTAGAAAATAGAAGTTTATATATACCATAATTATCAATATATAATTCAATCCGCCCGGCATATCCAATAGTGGATCTGAAGCTAGAAACGATATTATAAAAGATGGACACCCACAACGACAACAAGTTAATAACATTTATTTGGCAAGCTGAATTTTTATTTCGACCAAGCATTGCCTTGTATTGTGAAAATGTCATGTTTGATCAATCTATTATTCTGATGCTTTGTAAATAGATCGTCATGGATTCTTGATAAAAAAATACTACAAACATCCAGGGCTATATTTCATCCATACTCTTCATATCAATCATGAATAAACTGGAGAATAAGTGACAAAATGTTACATGGATATCTAATTTTGAGACTTTTAGAGTTACACGTTTTGGACAAGCAAGTTCTGATGGCAACTCTTGTGATCCAGTTTGAAAAGTAAAGCTTGAAAATGATAGAAAATGATGTGACTTCTCAAATTTCCAAGCTCCTTTCTTGCTCAAAATCCAGTGCCTCTCGCGTGCAGAGACAATCTCAATAGATAACACCTTCAAATTATGTGAACATTTAAATTTATACAGTAAACAACTTACTATTATAGACCATTAAAGAACAGTGGCCTCTGGCCTGTATCTCTTTTGTCTCTTAGCTCTAATAACTTCGCCAAAATCATAAGAGCGAGTTCATTTCATTTTACTTGTATTGGTTTAGCCTCGTAAATGAGATGTATACGATGACGCAATTCAATAATAATTCGAGCGAGGCTTCGACTAGCCTGCTCGCAGACGTCATTTCAATGATTTTGATCCAGTAAGGTATGTATGTATGTATGTATGTATGTATTTTGTAGCACAATGGCTAACAGGCAAATAAACAAAGAAGGATATTTTTAAATGTATCCTCACTTACATGTGACCTTTAAAAAAAAGGTATATATATATAAAGAAAACTATGTTATCAGAAATAATTAACAGGCAAAGGAAAAGTTACAGAACTGTGATAAATTAACGTGATTAAGTTTAAATTTGAATGTTTGTAAAGAACTAGACGATATAACTTCTTCAGGAAGAGAGTTCCATGGCTTGATTATTCTATTAGCAAAGTAATGTTTGCAACAGTCATAGTTAAATGATTTAGTTGGGTACAGCGTCAGTGAATGTCCACGCAAGGAATATTTGGAATGTTTAATAGTGAAAAATTCATCTGGAGCCAAATCAATCAAGTTTTTCAAAATTCTAAAGACCATGTGAAGATCAAACTTAAGGCGGCGTAATTCTAGAGACTCAAGGTTGAGGTAGGCAAGACGATCTACATAGGGTTTGTAAGAATTATTTTTCAAACAAACATATCTTGTGAAAGAGCGCTGAACATTTTCTAAAATATTTATGTCCTTGATGAGATAGGGATTCCAGACTGGCGTAGATGACTCAAGAAGGTCTGCGCGCAGGCTAGGTTATGACTAGTTTCAATTATTTTACGATTATTATTTTACAGTACAACGTATTTTCTTCTACAGTATTACAAGTCACAGTAACAATCATTCACAGATTGTATGGTGTTTAACTATTTCGTGAATCCTCACTGTCTATGTGACCACCCGTTGAAATCAGCCCTTTTGTCAAGGAATATATAAGACAAGATATACTTGTCAACATTATATTAGAGATAATTGACAGGTTATTAAAGGAAAGATTGAAATTCCACTTGAATAAAACATATAATATTGTTTCCTATAGTTATGATAATTTACTTTGTTTTAATAGTGATTAATTTGTGCTATTTATTGCAGTATTTGTGGAAAATTTTTACAATACAGAGAGAGAATAATGTTTGTTCAATTGTAGTTAAATTGCGTAATTGTTTTGGATGTTATTACATTATCAGGCAAAGAGTTCCATATATTTACAGCACGGTTACAAAATGGAACCAACAGAAATATTTCTACAACTAGGGGTACTTTTTGAAGGTCGGTAGAAGTTGTCAAAGCAATTCACAGAAGAAATAAACATAGTGTTATTTTAGAAATGTTTCCAAATCTTCACATACAAATACATGGCAAATAAACACTGAAGTGATGAGATATTATGATTTATGAATTAGTGTCACAATAGTCAATACGCAGCGGGGTAACTCCAGATCTTCAGGGACGGGGTCCACTCTCTTTGAAAATGGGGGAGTACCCATAAAGTTCCAAAAATTATATTGATGCTACCCAAAAATTTATAAAATTTAAAAATGCTACCCAAAAAGTTCCAGCAGGTTGATTATTTTAACTTAATAAATACACAAAAATGATGCAAAATTTTTTCAAAAAATTTTGAAAAGTCAAAACTAGGATACCCAAAAGCTCAAAAATTGAAATGTCATACTCAAAAAGTTTTTTCTCATCTGGAATATGGACCCCAAAAAGTGGCACGACCCCCGTATAGCCGTCTGTGCTATTACAACTTATTTACATTACAATATTGATATACTTCCTGTAAACATAATCGTGTCATTTATAGTTTTAGTTTAGATTCTAATATACTGTTCTGTGATCAACAACGTTTATTCTCTCGTCTCAAGTTCTAGCTTATTCACATAATACTACATGGCGCTGCGATTATTCGAACTTTGGGATTGTTATTGTTGATTTGTTATTTATACCTTCGTCTTCGTTTGGTATATTTATTGGTTCATATTTTTCATTCATTTTACTGTTCGTGTTGTTTACATTATGCCAATGGAGACACGTCAGAATGAAAAAGCTTCCACAAGCACTGCTGGTGATGAAGAATTCTCTGATAATTCTGATTCTCATGATCCAATAATACCTTTGGCATCTTCTATTAATCTACCTTCAGGAGATATTCCGCCATGGTTTAACGCCATTTTACAGCAACAACAACAAGCTTTTACCGCCGCTCTGCAATCCGTCGCTAAAGCAACTTCAAAACACAGAAATAACGAATCTCACTCGGGTTCAGCCAAAAGAATGGACATACCAACATTAAAAAGTCCTTCGAAGATAACTATTGCCGATTTTCGTGATTGGGAAGAACGATTTTCAGGTTACGCTGCTGCGACACGTTTGTCAACAGACTGCAATCTCGCTGCTCGAAGAGGCATACTAAGATCTGCAATTCACGACGATTGGTCAAAGTTGTGGACAGCCAAAGTAATCTTGGTCAACGATATCGATGATACAGACGCAATAATAGACAAATTTAGTCATTATCTTCGAGATAAACGAAATCCACTGCTTGATCGAAAAGAATTTCACAACAGGGACCAACTTCCTGATGAGACGATAGATCAATACTACGCCGTTCTACGCACGCTTGATGAAAGCTGTGGGTTTTCCCCTGAGTTAACATGCGAAACATGTCACGCAGACACAGGAATATCACAAAACATGCGGGACGAAAGACTGCGGGACCGTCTAATATGTGGCCTCCGCGATGTTGACACGCAACAAAAAGTCCTGGCAGAAAAATTTTCTACGCTTACATTAAAGAAAACATTAGACATTTGTACATCTCACGAGGCAAGTAAGACAACACAAGACAAGTTAGCAACCTCTTCAACAATTAATGTCTCAGCAATCAAAAGCAAGAAGCCTTACAAGAAATCAGAAAAATCAAATACTGGTCGTCAAGACAACAACAGCTCTAATGAACATACACCTAAATGTTATTTTTGTGGCAAGCAAAAGCATTCAAGAGCCGAATGCCCAGCAAAAGAAGCTATATGTGGATTTTGTGACAAGTTAGGACACTATCAATCAGTTTGCAAAGCAAAAAAAAGATCATCACATCAACCAAATACTAACCATGTATATCTTAATGCATTGTCAAATACAACTGATACAATCAAGCTACTAACTACACATGAACATGGACCCTCATACCTTCATTGGCTACCTGACACTGGTGCTGCATGTGACGTCCTAAGTGTTCAACATTTAAAGGCATTAAACTGTGACCTTTTATTAAAGTTGAAGCCAGCTACTGATCAACTATTTACAGCTAATTCAACACCTCTATCAACACTTGGTCGCTGTTCTCTGACAATCAAACTTAACAACAATCAATACACTGCTGACATTCATGTGGTGGACGCTGTCAATGCACCATTACTAAGCAAAAAAGGATGCATTGCGTTGGGTCTTATTCCTGAAAACTGGCCAGACTTATCAGCAGCTACTCCTGTCAACACTGTGTCTCTATTGGCAAGCACTGACCAAGAAGCTCATCACATCAATCTACCAACACAGCAATCTTCCAACGATGACGCCACACAACTTATAAAGGAATTCTCTTCTGTTTTCACTGACACAGGACCACTACGGAAAATGGATGGCCCTGCAATGAAGATAGAGCTGACCGAAGACGCCACACCTACTCGCCAATACAAAGCGTATAATATACCGTTTAAGTGGCAGAAATTGGTACAAGCACAACTAGATTCGATGATCACAAAGGACATCATAGAAAAAGTTCCTTTGAACGAATCACCACAATGGATTCACCCTATGGTTGTCGTTCCAAAGAAGAACTCTACAGAGCCAAGAATCACAGTTGATCTCACATCACTAAATCGGTTTGTCAAAAGACCTGGTTATCCATCACGCACACCACGAGATCTGATCGCCAACATCCCGCCTGGAATGAAATACTTCACTACCTTGGACGCCCGTCATGGCTACTGGCAAGTACCTCTGGCTACTGAATCAAGACCGCTCACTACATTCATCACACCCTGGGGCTGTTACCGCTTTAGAAGGAATGTCATGGGTCTTATCAGCGCTGGCGATGAGCACAACCGACGTGGAGATGAAGCATTGGCTGGCATTGACAACCTACAGAAAGTGGTGGAAGACGTCATCATCTACGACAAAGACTATGACACACACATCCAAACTCGTCTTCAATCAACTGATGCTACCAACTTTCCACCAGACGCAACTCTCAACAAAGTCAAATCTGCAGGTGAAAATGACGCAGTACATCTCAAGCTAGCTGACCTGATCATTAATGGCTTCCCACAACAGAAGGAAAAACTGGACATCAGCATTCACCCCTATTGGTCACTACGTCACGATCTGTCACTCTTGGAATCATCAATCATCCTCTACCAAGATCGCATTCTTATCCCAAAATCTCTTCGATCGACTATGCTGAATGAACTCCACACATCTCATCTTGGTCTAACTCGAACTCTTGCACGAGCTCGACAATGTATTTTTTGGCCAAATATGACCAACGAAGTCACAAATCGAATTCGGTCATGCGAAGAATGTGCCCAAAGACTGTCATCCAACTCACATGAGCCACTTATTCAAGACACACCACCAACTCGTCCTGGTGAAGCGATTGCAACAGACATTTTCTCACACCATGGCCACGAATTCCTTGTCATCACCGATAAGTACTCTGGTTGGCCTCACGTTGTACACTGTGGCAAGAGCACCGATACAGACACCGTCGTCGATATTCTATCCAGCTGGTTCTGTAGCATGGGTGTCCCTATTCGCTTAACGTCTGATGGTGGACCGCAGTTTTCAAGTCATGCATTTTCAGCATTCTGCAAAGATTGGGGCATAATTCACGACCCGTCGTCACCATACCATCATCAAGCCAACGGACATGCAGAAGCTGCTGTCAAAGCTATGGAAAATATTGTCGCCAAAGTAACAACAAATGGACACCTCAACACAGAAGCCTTCTACAAAGCTCTATTGGAATACCGTAATACACCAAGAAGTGATGGTATCAGTCCAGCCCAGCGTTTATTTGGCAAACCTCTTCGGTCACGAATCCCAATTCATCCATCGCAATTCACTGATGACATCAAGCAACTAATTATTATTGCAGACAAGAAAGCAAGCACGCTAAAAGAAAAAGCAAAACAACAACATGACCTTCATGCTCGCCGCCTTGATCCATTCATTCCTGGTGATATTGTCCGCATCCAAAATCAGAATACCAAACATTGGGATCGCATTGGAGAAATTGTCTCTATTGATCCTCGAGGACGCAGCTATCGCCTAAAAACCGAATCTGGTCGACTCTACTGGCGCAACCGCCGTCAACTCCGCCGGTACTATGGTCCATCAACATCAACTACAGCTGCTGCTTCAACCACCCCAGAGGAGGAAGAACCATCAACAAATACATCTAGTGCATCATTACATTCACCACCTAGACGCAGCACTAGAAAGAAAAACAAAACTAATAAACTAAATTTATAATCAATATTCATTACATGTATATTTCTATAATCTCCCAGAAAGGGCATGTGCTATTACAACTTATTTACATTACAATATTGATATACTTCCTGTAAACATAATCGTGTCATTTATAGTTTTAGTTTAGATTCTAATATACTGTTCTGTGATCAACAACGTTTATTCTCTCGTCTCAAGTTCTAGCTTATTCACATAATACTACACCGTCATATGGGAGTACCCCCGGGAGTCAATTGGCTTAAAATGTTATCAAATCGACTTTTAAATTTCTCTAAACGAATGTACTCAAGTAGATATATAGCAGAGTTGCATACAGACTACAGTGATGTTTTGCTGAGGGAACGCGGGGGAACACTGTTCCTCCACTACTCTCTCCGCCGGGGGAACGGCGTTCCCTCACTTTTTTCATTTGAATGGAAGTTTTATATGTCCTTGTTCCGAGTAATATTATCATCAGTGTTATCAGTAATGGAGAAGTATTAATTTTAAGGCAGGCAAACGTCCATGGCAACAGTTTTTCGATTTTGATATTTATATCAACGACGTTTGGGCTAATATTTCTAGCTATTTTCAAGAGTATAAAATTTTTAAATTTTAACGTTTTTAAAATTCAATAAAGTTTGTAATTTGGTTTAAAATTTCAATAGTGTTTTTAATTTACCATAATATATAAGTTTTGAAATTAAATAGAGTTTATGGCTACGAAATTGTGTGGAATGTGTTAAAATAAAGATATCTGTTACATTGTCCGTTTCATTTAGTAAGATACTAATATTATAAATATAAATTTGCAGCTAACTTCATTATTTAAATAGAAAATAATTAAATGACCCAATAGATTATACTAAATTGGTCTCTGGAAATGCACCACAGAGCTCTTAAAAGATTATAATTTTGAAAAATTTCAGGGGTCAGGCCTTCGGCCCCTATAAGAAATGCGAGCCGCTCCCCCTATTTTTTTCAGAAAACATCACTGCCTACAGAGTAGCTACGTGGATTGACAATAGCGGTCTAGCTCAATGTTACAAACCATCATCCGATAAAACTATACTGCCTTTGTTCCTTTAACGGACTATATTATGCTTACTAAAGTTACTATCAAAATGCAGACATCATACGTGAGGTTTCAAGCCACGAAAAGTAATCCTACTGCTTAAAATGACGCATTTCTGGTCACATGGTACGAAATTTCAAGGGTCACGTGACCTGCGGCAATGAAATTTGCCAAACCCAACATGGCGTCTGGCAAAGTGAGTGTTTAGTATTTATCTTCAGAAACTGTCATTAATTATTGGTTTATTTGGATCGATATGGTATAATCATTGAACTTAAAAGATGTCTTAATGTATAATTTCAGGTCAGAACCATATATGATTTTGATGGGGATACAGAAAATGGTGAATTAACGATACGAGAGGGTGATATATTGACAGTTTTGCGTCAGGTAAGATAAGTTATGGAAAATAATCTTCTGCTAACGTAAGGCTAATATTTTATCGGAAATTACTAGTATCATAGCTGAAATTATACTACAATGATAACCGATCATGTAGTGCATGCATCATACAAATGAATCTCCTTTGCTTTGAATTTTTCAAATTCAAATATTATTATTTTGCAAACAACAAATTATGTTGAAAGATTTACCGTTTAGCTGTCTTTAGGCATATTAATATACGTGTACTTGAAAAATAGATCTAATTATTTTTGTTAGGTTTTGTTTGATGATAGCTAACAGATGCTTACCATCAGATTATAAAAGCTAATTCATGGCGTGATTTACTATTGATTGAAGTTATGTTATTGAAATTATAATTATCCAGGTGCAACCGTGCAATAGTAAAAGGAGAGCGATATTTAAACTTATAAAGCAATATTTTCGTAGCTGTTACGCATAAACAACCCGTATTAAATAGCGATGACCTTTCGGTCTTCAAAGATGTTTTAATGACCCTTCTGAATTTATTCGTTTTCATCAAATTGTTTCATAATCAAGCGCTCTTTCAAAATAATAGTAAACTTTAAATAACAAGCTGTGTCTCACATAACAATTGTTTGTAGATTATAAACAGAGAAACAAAGACATTTAGCTGTTACAGTTACAATCAAACTGCTATCAAGCTCAAATTTGTTATCTTGATGATCTTGATATTGACACATTCCTATGCATTCAAATTTAACATTTCAATCTTTAATTACAAATCTAATTAACTTCTCCTCTGAAAGATGAACTGTTGCAATTTAGAATATATTTACTATCTTGATTATAATAAGAATAATAATAATAAGCAAACCATTTAAGAGAGTGCTCGATACAGTTAAGTAGAGCCATGTATAAATGAAACAAAGATTAGTCAAGTTTTACTGTGACCCTGAATTTCACAGGAGGATTAGCTCAGATGGCAGAGCAACCGAACTTCAGATCGGATCATATCTGATCGATTGTGGTTCAAATCCCGTATTTTTCCTTCGAAAATGTGTTCTTATAAGCAAAATTGGGTCATCTATTTAAGCAAATTTTTATTTTAGATGTAACATCCAAATAATCATGCAAATTATGCCATTTTCTTGGAAAATAGGGATAACATTTTGAAATGTGTGGCTAGAAATTTAGTTGCAGAAGTGATGCACGGCCAAGATCTTACCTGTAAACAGCATTCTTTCCAATCTGGAAGGAAGGTATAGGCCTACACTATGCTTACCTATACGTTACATCTTTATCTGACGATTCTTTAACATTCAACTTTGCGTCTATCTTCAACAATCATACTGAATTTGGCTTCATTTCTGAGTAAATTGGAATAGTTGTCTGCCACGATTCAACTTGAATTGAATAAAATACATCAAATTTTCCATTAGAGTAGGAATTGGATGAATGTCTTCACCTTCCAGAAACCTGATTATTTATTCAGAAACCTTCTGACAACTGTGAATCTGAATGGTTCCTTATAGATTATAATGTTGTCAGTTCTTTAGTTTGACAAGAATAAAGAAAGAAAGTCAAATTTCTTCTGAATTATGACCAGCTTTGGGAAAATTTCGCCATGTTGGACTCTTGGGACAACGCTCAGCATCAGCTAATTTCCTCTTTTATCAGCTCCAAACAAATACAATTCACCTTCAAACTGATTTAGAACAATGTTAAGAAACAAGATTTTGAATTGATTCACCACAGTGCAATGTAACGCTGCCAACTTTATTCAGCCATATATTGTAGGTATTAGACAATTGTTCAGTTTTGCTGATCATTAGTGCTATTTTTAGTAATAGAAAATAATCGACATCGACAAATAAAGTAATTTTTATTTGTTGAATCAATTATTATTTGACAATGAGATTTTCGAAACAAATATTCCAAACTAGTCGTTTCTGTTTTGTTTACATCATTTTGTGATTCAAAAGTTTCGAATAATTCCTAATCCCACTTGACACCTTCGTTTGTTATATCGTGATTAATGTCAAGACATTATCGTTGAACTTGTTAAATGAAACACGTGAGCACAGTTGAATGAGTCATTTTATTTACAAAGTACAATAAAAAAGCGGCAATCAAGTTAAAGGTTTAAAAAAGACCGGCAGCCTTTGTCTGAATTTTTTTGAAATTGGATCTCGTAGATTTTTTTTTCCGTCATATTATTTTAGTGAATTGATGATATTTGAGCTGTGAATTTTGAAACGCAACATTTAATATTGTAAATTTAATATTTTAATTTAATTAATATCAATCCGATCCGATCCGAAAGTGAATCCGATTCGGGTTGGATTCGCACTTCTTTAGGCTTAAGCCTTTAGTACTCAATTAACCATGTACAGTGAAACCTGTATATAACGGCCAGCTACGAGAGGTAGATAAATTGACCACTATAGACAGGTGGCCTTTATATACAGGTTTGATGCAATAGAAAATACCATTTTAGACATTGAAAGAGTGACCACTATAGACAGGTGGCCGCTGTATAGAGGTGACCGTTATAACAGGTTTGACTGTACCATAAATGTACTATAAATCAATATCAGTACATCATGACCTTCACATATGCATTCCAACGGATTTACTTCTTCAAAGAGATTATCACATTGGGTCTACCTCACGATTGTTTGTAAACATTATATATACTAATACGGTTTGTCACAGTGGTTGATTTATGAATCAGTTTTATGCAGACAATTCTATTGTTCTGCATTGATTTATTATTCTCAGTTTAATACTTTAATAGTTGCTTAAGTATGAGGGTAATTTATTAAGGGATCAGTTCTGGTTACATTTTTCTGGTATTAATTTTACACATTTATTAGTTTAATTTATAATTCAACCATGGAAACTCTAATTCTGACGTTGAATGGGTTCTGCTGCAGCAATGATATGTGTTCAAGATGTAAGGATTTCAAAATAGAAGGCTTATAAAATGTTGAGGTGTATGGTTCTAGAATATTTTAAACTTTTTCTTTTGGAAATGTTGTTGAGGTTATAAAGGCCAGATTAAAAGTCTGAATGTACACATTTCTTGTTTACAGCTTTTGGTTGCATTACATTTACTTAATTGGATGTACTAATCAGGGGTAGAAAATGTTGGGACCACTGGGATCGGTGTTCGCAGGCACCAATATTGAACAATAGAATTCCTGCAGGCACATTTTTCTGAAATTTCAGTCACTTGAAACTTGAAATTTGAGGTCACGCGAAAGACATGACTGACATTGGTTGTTTAATCTACTCTAATCTTAATTCAATTTGAGCTGGTAGCTACCAGCGGTCAATGTTGCTCCTTTAAATTGCTATTAAATTTCTGAGAAGAAATATTGTTGATATGTAAATGAAATATTATTATTGTTTTGATAACGTTTTATTAAAAAGAAAAACATAAATTTTCTTCTGAATTTTGTTTAGCCTTGGATCTAAATGTAGATCTAGATCTAATCTAATCTGATCCCCTTTTGACAGCCCCTGCTTATGCAATTATGCATGGCCTGTATTTCTGAAATTCAACCATGGCAACACAATATTCGGTTGTCTTGGCAACATAATTTTAAGCTGTTTTACAAGTTGTTTTCACTGGTGATAAATACAAGCTAAAAAACAGTGCTCCCAGCTTTTTATTCAAAGCGATATGCTTTTTATGTTGAATTGCAAGGCAATAAAAATAAATTTTCGTTTTCAAATTAGCAATTCGAAATTGGAAAGGAATTATGTTGATTAATCTTTCAAATAAATACCAACAAGAAATTATTCACGATGTATCGTGCAAGAAATGTTGTAACAAATGCTAATTTGTAAAATAGGCGATAATCATCTTTGTTACTTTTCCAGGACGTAGGAGAAGGATGGTGGGAAGGTGTTGATGCAAGAGGAAAGAGAGGTTTATTTCCAGCGGCATATGTTGAGGTATTTAGTTAATTACATTGTTATTAGTCATTTCACACTCTGTTACAAATACCCTGAGCTGGGCATCATAAAGGCAAAAAAAATCCAAATTTTGGACTTTGGAGAATTTTTATTCTGGAATGATGTACGTCTAGAAACTTAGTAGCAGACAAGTACCTGGCTATTATCCTACATCATCAGTATTGCTCACTTTGGAGTTTATAAAGAAAGCAAAACTGACATAGAACTTCGAACAGATAATATCGAACAAAGTAATTTTGTAAAATTTGTCCATCTTCTTATCAGTAGAAAACCAATTTCGTTTTCTTGTTACTAATACGTTTAATGTTTTCTTTACTGAAGAATCAAACACTCAAAATATGATTTTTGCGTTTGTTTCTATTGTGTTAGAATTCCTGTGCTATCAGCAATTAGTGATTTTAAATGTGCACAGATTTAATATTGAGTTATAAAACTCATTCCTACCTTCACTTTATCCCTATAATTTTTGTTTTAATTTTCAGGTATTGGAGGATGCACCTCCATCAAGACCTCCCCCTATGCCCCCTGCTGCACCGGCAGGTCCAAAATTTAGTACCTCCCCTAGTATATCTGTCACTTCTGTACCTGCTGCTGGATATGGCGGGTATCCTCCACCGGATCGAAATGACGGCAGATTAGATTCGTGGGATGATGACTGGGATGATCGAAGTTCAGCATCAGATTCTGTCTCTGGCGACTATAACTTTTCTGCTGGTACAGCTGGCCGTACGCAAAGTGTGAGCAGGACTGGAACTGTACGGAAGAGTATGAACAGGTATGGTAATATCCTCTCTCATTTTTATCAGCCTGTTCAACAGATCTGATATTTGATTGAACTGCGCACAGACTTATAATCTTTTTTAGGATTAGCAGGGTATGTGACTGTGTATTGCAGACATAATGCTTGCACTAGACTGATTTAGGAGAAGTTTTTCAAATGTGAGGAAATCATTGTTTGTCTATTGTTTAAAGTGCGTCTTATGCTCCAAAATCAATAAAACCTATTTTTTGCTTGAAAATCACCCTGCAACTTATTCTCGTGTGTGACTTGCACGTGCTGGATTACAGTTCTTTGTTCCTAAATAGATGAATTCACGTTCCAGTAGGATCTGCTTCAAATACGTCCAAAGAATTCACCATGGTCGCCTTCATCAGTCATCATCATTTATTGAGTAGTACTTAAAGCCATCTTTATGGGGACTTGTTTCGCATATATTATAAAGGGCTTAGCCTCAGAAGCCTCAGAACTTGAAACCAACATCTCAACATTTTCTGCTGAATGTTTTTGTTAGGTAGCCTATTGATATTTCTTGTTTGGCCTATATATGATAAAATTATATGGATTCAACATTTTGAAATGTTAGTACTCAAAAAGAGTTTAATGTTTTGAAATCCTCTATCTTAAAATCCTACTTGATTTTTGTATGATGGTTCTCATTTCAATATAAGTTTTTTTGTTTATATTAGATTTTCAACCTTTGTCAAATCTGGCGGAGAATCATTTTTACTTGGAAGTGCATCTGATATCACCGTTCAACCACGTGATCGTATTTCTATCATTGTAAGTATAAATTTTTACTTTTCAAACCAATTCAAACCAATAAGGAATTGGGGCACAATTTAGCTAAAGCTTTATGACGCACAAGAGGGCACATTATGAAAAAAACAATCTTAATCTCTTATCTCAATTTATAGATTTGTGCAAGGGCAGAATTATCCATCTGCAGGATAACCTTAATATTTATATTCTTGAATATACTATCTATTCTTTTGATAATTGACATTATGTTCATATTATATTCATTTTGTTTTAGGAAACAAACGATGGTGTTGTGTGGGAACCGTCGCAGCAACCGTTTACATGTGAAGTTATTGAACCAGAGAAGAAGAGCAAATATAAAGGAATGAAAAGTTACATCACTTACGCATTAATACCATCGGTATGTTAAAATTAATCCTATCATTTTTAATGTTGAAGTGTGTATTATAGCTCATTTTGTGCGGAATCAACATAATTATTGAACTTTGATAGGATCTTATTAGATTTTGATAAAAATATGTTGTTCTTTGTAAATCGTTTTTCATTATTTTTTCTGTTTATTTTGTTATATTGTAGCACACAAATAAGATTGTTTCGCATCGGTTCAAACATTTTGATTGGCTATGTGCAAGATTAATGGAGAAGTTTCCTTGTATATCTGTGCCGGCATTACCGGACAAGCAATTAACAGGTACACCTCTTCTGATTGGATCTGTTTCACAAACATAGATAATGTACTAGTTCAAAAAACAACGAAAGTTTGGAATATTCAATTCATGGTTCTGTAAATTTTATTATCTTGGATACTTTAAAAACATGTGCAGAAATTTGAATGTCATGTTACATTAAGACACGAGGAATTAAGATGCAAAATTAGTGGGAGCGAGCTCCAATATTTTTCAACACAAATACCTGTACGTTAACTTTGTGATTTCTTGATCGTTCTGAACAATATACCGGTAATTGACACTCGACAAACCCATCAACATTTCAAACTTTAATGTTTTTTCATCAAGAATTGCTCATATGCGACAATACACTAGCTACATTAGATGATCACCAAGATCAACTCTCTCAATCAAACGATAATCAAATTCGCTAATGTTAAAGTTCGTAATACCGGTGATGCTCAAATCTGTAAATTGCAACTCTTGATTGGTTAGTGTATACATAAAATTAAAGCCGCCAAATGATTTTGTGCACTTTATTTGATCATTGATGACTGACAGTAGAACCATTGATCTTATTAAAACTACAGTTGTTTTCCTCCGCTACAACCTACATAATTCAACTGTCTTATTTTTGTGCTCTGTAACTTCTGTAAGCTTGATGTAATGGTGTATTTTTAGGTAGATACGCAGAAGATTTCATTAAAAAGAGGAGATACTTACTTGAGAGGTGGATCAATCGAATAGCAAGGCATCCTGTTCTAGCAGAAAGTGAAGTATTTCAACATTTTATTCTCTGCGACTCCGAAGGGAGAGAAAAGGTGAATACATTATATTAGAGTCAAAATCCTTATAAGCGTCCACTCAAGAACGATAGAAATGTAGAACAATTAGATGAAAACAATAACCCAGTCACATTCACACACTTAATTTCTTTTCCATCAGGTAATAACAACCAAATTCCTTATAATCTGCGACATTGTTTTGAAAAATACAAGATATGGCGTTATTTCTATTTCAAAATGGTGTCTACTATTCCAAACCTCCTTAATACAACATTTTCTATTTTTTATTAAGCTGCGGCTCGAACCGTGGCTGCTTATAACAAGTTTGACTGTACGATGGAACCTGTATTTTAACAGCTATCTAAAATTGACCACCTCAATACCAGCCTTATACATATTTCCTTTAGGTCACTGTATCTAAGAAAAAAATCAACTTTGAAAAATTTATTAGGAGCATGCGATGCATAGGGGGTTAGAAATAATGTATGTTGGGTATAACCCTGATGGTATATTTTAAAGTTGAATTTATTTTGAATCATTGTTTCAAGGAATGGAAAGCTGGTAAAAGGAAAGCAGAATGTGATAAACTAGTCGGTGCATCATTTTTTCATACCATCCAGACAACAACGCAAAACATGTCTCAACAGAAAGTGTAAGTTATTCATAATGTACTCATTCCACTATTGAGAAGATACCACTTAGGCTAAGTAGGTTACCAACAAGTAACTACCGTAGTTACAGTTGTAAGCTACTCAAAAAGTTGTCTTTGAACTTTCAACAAAGCTACTACCACTCCTGGACATTGATAGTTTTTATTTTCCAAAAAAGCTCAAACACGGGATTTAACAGAATTTTGGCAGAGTTCAGACTATTTTTAGTTGTTGAGAACTCAGAGGTTTATCCCTTTAGAGCGGCTTAGATGGCAAAGCAACCGGACTTCAAATCTGATCTCAAACCCCACTTGGGTCCCGGGGTGATACTAGGATTTCCTCAACAAGGGTGCAAACTTAACAAAAATGTTTGGAAAAGTACAAAACGTCTGCCCCAACAAGAGGCTGTATCCCCAACAGGGGGATGTTTCCCCCTATGCACCCTCTGTTGCCATCCCTGCTCGTGTCAATTCCAGGTTAGACTCTTTATATGAACATCAACTGATTACCATAATGTAATGGTATATTGAATGGTTCAAAGGGAATTTCATTGTAAAGAGCTTCAGCATACTGTTGAGTCTTAAGACTATTAAAGTCTAATTGCCATGAGATTTGTTGCAATTCATCTGTTTAGTCTTGGTTTAGATCAGTAATGAGTATTTATCATAATCTTCGTTCTTAGTGAAAAGTGCTGTTCCTTTAGAGATAAAAGACTGGTGCAAGAACAATATTGCTTCGGTAGGGCAATGCAGTTGTTATAACTTTTATCATTTTGTCATTGTAGAGAGATTCAAGTTGAACAATTCAAAGATTTCGTTAAAGGCATGGATGATAGTTTAAAAGTTATGATTCAAAGAGCTGAAGATCACTGGGACAAAGTTTCTAGGTGTAAGTATTTTTATTTATTTTAATTTCAAGGTTGATTCAATGTTTGTTAGTTGATTATTATTTGAAGCAAATTGTTCATTTCACAGTGATTTTCTAATTATTATCTGATTTCGGACGTGTATTTCTATCGCATCAAAACCAATAGGTAGTCATCCTGCCTCAAATTGAATCCAATACCCTAACTAAACCAAGGCTGCTAATTATGATACAAAGTGACTGGCACAGAGTTTCCAATGTGTATTGCTTTTTGCACACTCTAGTCACTTTATGAGAAAACTCGAAGGTGAAAATCGTGAGCCGCCGCAATAGCTCATAGAAAATTGTGCGCGAATTGCTTAATATTTGATTTGATTGACAGATTGAATCCAATACCCTAACTAAACCAAGGCTGATTTGATCGCTACCGTCCAAATAAAAGCTCAATTAAAATATGAAACTTCAGTTAGATTCATTGTAACTTTAAGAAAATCTTTATTATGATTGTACGCTATAGCCTGCGATTCGGATAACTGAACTAATTGCTTACTTGTAGTTGCAGCCTAACTTTGAAACTCTGAAAACTGTGTTGAATTGTGCTCCGATTAAAACATTATTAATGAGATAATTCAGGATCAATACAAATCCAGATAATTTTTATAACGTTAGCTTATTTCAACAATGAATATTATTACAGCAACACATCCTGTAATCCAAACCCTGGGCAAACAACAGAAACATTTGCACGTTTTTTAAATCCTTCAAAAATCCTCGTCGTTTTCCACTCTTTCGATTTTGACTGACGTTTGACATATTCCACTGCGTATTGCACTGTGTATCAAACATTTTCCAAGGATTTTTGTTATGGAACATCTTTGTTATCCTTTGCGAACCTTTTCGTTCAAACTGTACTAAAGTTTTGTTGTGGATTCTCCATGCCTTCTTTTTAAACTTTGGTCTAATTTGTTCTGGAAAAGTCTTAAGAAACTCGGTTCCGTTAAGCCGTTCTTGAAAAGACTGCTCCAGAACACAAAAGACACGTCAGACAATAACAGATGTTTTCCCGGGTTTTACAAGCTTCTGGAGAAACAGATCAAACATAGAGACAATAATTGTAGGCCTACATTGTGGATTCGTGTTCCTTGAATTACCTTTATTGCATTTACTGATTACATTTTTTCTTTCTACTACAGCTTACAAAAATGAATATAAACGATTTGGTTATGGCCTAAATGTACTTAGTACATCGTTCGCCCCTGATTCATCACCATGTAAGTATATTACCATTTGGCAGTTTACCACAGTTTGTATATATCAGTTATCTACTGTATCTACCTATTTATAGTATATAGATAAGTTGCCACTATAGACAGATGGCCGTTATATGTTGGGCTGTTTCAATATAGTAGTTGCTTTTGATACTTTATTGAAGTGGCCAATACAGACATGTGGTCTTATATAGAGGTTGTCCTTATAGCATGTTTGACTGTGATGATCATTTATATGTTTCATTCGCAATGTTGTTTATCTTGTTATTCAAAATGTTTTTGTTTTGTTTTACGCAGTCTCGCTTCCACTAACTCAAGCTATCGAACACACAGGGAAAATGTATGATGAAATTGGAGAAATGTGCCAAGAACAGGTGAAACATTTGTACTGAATTGACTGCTTCTTATAAATGCTATTATTATTAATCAAGTTTTCGAACTCCATTATGATCTTAATTAATAGAATTCAAATGCTGTGAATAGGTAGATAATAGAGCCTCGAGGTCTGATAATTCTCAATATCAGTGATGTCACACAAAATAACGAGTTTGATAATTTTTTTATTATTCACATCACATTAATTATGCAAGGAAACAAAAGTTTAAAAGTAGTATACTTTTCTACAATCAAATATTAAGCAATTCGTGCACAGTTTTCTATGAGCTATTGTAGCGGCTCATGATTTTCACCTTCGAGTTTTCTCATAAAGTGACTAGAGTGTGCCAAAAAGCAATACACATTGGGAACTCTGCGCCAGTCACTTTGTATCATAATTAGCACAGCTTTTATAAACATTTACTTGACTTTTTTACTCATTATGTTTTTGAATATTCTTGGTCAATTGGAAATTCTCATATTTGTCATGCAAAGTTTGAATTTTAAGATCGACTGCGTTTTCCAGCTTAGCTTTGCTTTGTGTTGACATGGTAATTTGTGTCAAAACTCCAAACCAATCAGGTTGATCGAAACAATTCCGTTATAATACAATATATAAGGGCCATAAACTTACAAAGTGTGAGTTGCAATGAAAATTGTTGGCAATTCAAAACAATATTTAAACAGTTACACAGTCATAGGATAAAAAGGAATACAAAAACCACAACACGCATAACCAAACATTCTATTGCAGAGTTTAATCAATAGCTTTATAACTTGTCAAGGAAAAATGAAACAGATACGAAAGACAAACTTTTGTTAAAACAAAGTTTTCATAACCATTTTGATAATTTTTTGTTCCAGCCGAAAAAGGATATCCTCCCAATGTTAGACATGATGAGAGAATACCAAGGAATTCTTGCGACTTATCCAGACATCATTCATGTGCATAAGGTTTGAATATATATTTGTTTATAAAACATGACAACCCTTATTTGTGTAGCCTAGCTCCACAAGACCTACTATCTTGCTACTCTATATCAATATGCCTTATAGAATTTTAGCAAATAAGATGATGCGATAGCAACTTTATGTTGACGTTGTGTCGTTGAATTATTTGTTCGGAATCTTTGAACATATTCTGAAAATGATTACTCTACTCTTCAGGGATCTAAGATCCCAGGATCCTCAATTTTGTCAGTCCGTAACCATAGTTGCATGCATTATTCCTTGCACTTCAACATATGAAGTTTTGTGAAACAAAAATAATACTATAATACGACTGTATATTATCCATTGACAAGTTCAAGTTATGAATTCCTAACATGAACCAACGAGTAAAATCACAATTCTAGGCTGTAAATTACTCATAGTTATTAACGTTGGTCTGACAAGGATGAAAATCCATCAACAGTGCCACATAAATAAGTTTATAGCTAGTATATCAAGTTGCAAATAATCACTGGAGCCGGATGCGACAAAAGGTTCAGCCTTCTGGAATCCTAGAGGAATTTCAACATTTTTTTCTGAATTTTTTTGTCAATGTTGACCAATAAATCATCAAAAACATCAATTTTCTTATGTCTGAATTATCTGAATTCAGACATAAAAGTAGGCCTACAAATGTTGAAAACAGACTGAAAAATTAATCTTCATTTCCACATCTGGAACATCTTGCATGATGCCTTACATTAAGCAATCATCGCACAGTTTCCTATAGGCTTAACATTCAAGATGTAGACATGTGTGACCCATCAACTTACCCGTGATGTATAGTATAACTTCAAAAGAGGATGATCTGTTTCACTGATACTTTTGTAACTTCCTTTCATCATTGAACTAAAATCAATAAAAATATATAAACATCATCATTAAAGCATCTTTGAAGCATTCAATCTTTGTGAAGGCAGCAAATGTAACGCTCCATGCCTTCCGGAATCTAGGATTGTAGGATTCATACTTTTGTCGGCCCCTGCAAGTGGGGGAAACATATGAGTGGGCTTCTAGATGTGTATGATTTATTATGTTTGATCAAATTCAGGGTGCAATGGGAAAGGTAAAAGATTGCCAAAAGCTCCAAGAAGATGATAAAATGGAGGTAGGACTTAAATTTCATTGTTATTAGATAAATAGGCAAGGTATTACAAAGATTACCAAAACAAAACATTGGTATAGAGTGCCCTCATTACATGCGGGAGACCGAGGTTCGATTCATCATCTATTATTATTATTATTATTATTATTATTATTATTATTATTATTATTATTATTATTATTATTATTATTATTATTATTATTATTATTATTATTATTATTATTATTATTATTATTATTATTATTATTATTATTATTATTATTATTATTATTATTATTATTATTATTATTATTATTATTATTATTATTATTATTATTATTATTATTATTATTATTGTCGGTGCACAAATGATATTTTCTGAAATATAACATGTAACTTTGATTGTAAAATATGCTCATTTTATTTCAATTTGATGTACCGTATATAAAATTTTGTGAGTATGTTCAGTGCTTCATATCCACACAAACTAACTTATAGCTCATGTGATTATATATAAAAATGTACAGTACTAGTGTATGCAACTGCAGAAATGAAAGAGCATGTCCATTATAAAACACCAACTAACTCAAATACGCATTGTATACAACACTAATTTCACAACAGAGAAAGATTCGGAAGGACAAAACAATATCGGGATGACAGAAAAGACATTCAAAGAAAGATATTCACAACACAAACCAACATTTAAAAAAGAAAAATAGGGAATGAACTTATTAACGGAATTATCAAAATATATTTGAATACTCAAAAACGACAAAAAAGATTACACAATAAACTAATCCATATTATCATCTGCCACGGCATATAACAGCAAGTCAAAGTATTGCAACCTTTACCATGCTTAGAGGGTATAATGGTTTTGGCTTAGTATAAAAATCAACATCATCATCATCATCATCATCATTTATTCAGAGAGCCTGCTAAGTTTTTGCTAATTCTGTTCTCTCTGAGACTGGCTTTTGCAAATATGACAGTATGACTTACTAACAAATACTAACAACCAGGGTCCGACAAAATGTTTTACCTTCCGCAAACCTTCTATTGTTAGATAAACGTTAGAAAAATGTTCAAGTAATTTTACTGACATAAAAGCGTATAGTCGAAGCTTTATTTTAGCTTTATATCTAACATTTTGGCTAACCTTCTGAATTTGTCTAGCCTTCCGCAAACTAGGTTTCCAAGTTTCTGGACTTTGTCGGACCCTGCTAACAACTATTGATATTAACTTTTCCCTTTATTTATTTTCAGTATACTGCAGTAGCAGAAGTAACATCTCGTCTTGATACTGTCACAAACACAATGTTTGGTAAGAATCAATTATGATATGTATTATGCAACCTAATGTTTTTCTAGATTTTATTATTGACGGGAAAGCAACCACTTGAATCCGTTTGTAGTTCTATTTTGAGCCTCAATTTTTGTTGAAACTCATAATATTTGGCACGGCAGAACTATTCTCAAAGTGTTCACGATAACGGTACAAGATCAAAAATTAATGTATAGCTTATCGGAAAGATAATGCAATTTTGCATCAATCCACTGTATATTTTATTAGAGGAAAGATTGGATACCGGTTGAAGCTCACTCCATCCACATTGGGCTTTTTCATCTTTATTTTCAGTGTTAGGAGATCTAGGGACATATGGTACTTGTCTCTTATCAATGCAGTATTTGAAATATTTAATAGGTTTTCTTTTTCTATACCATATTTGAAGTTCAATATTTACAACTTTTCTATATTTAAGCTTTTCAGTTGCATCTGTCTATAGTGGTCAAAATATTACTCCTGGTCTAACTTCTTGCTTGTTTATTAATATTTTAGCTGAGGTTTATCAGTTTCACAGAGAACGAACACGTGATTTCAAACAAATAATGACCAATCTCATACAAGAACAAATTAGTTACCATCAAGAGGTGAGATAGATATAAAACATGTAATATTTATAGACAACCTTTCCATGCTATTTATTACTCCAAATTTATAATGTGACCTTAGTGTAGCAGTTAGGGCATTAGAAATCGGTCCGCAGGGTCTTGAGTTCAACTCCCAGCAGGAACACTATTGGTTGGCGTCAGGTAGGGCATCTGACCATTAAGCTTGCATACAACTCCTAAAATATACCAAACAACCAGCTAACCATTTTGATGAAAGAAAGCTGCTTACAAAGTATTAAAAATTTCGAAGTTTGTTGATTTCTTTTTAATTACCTTTGACGTATTTATGATGTCAACATTTCATAACACAACATGACAATTTGAGAAATAAAGGCACAGTTCAACAGCAAGATAATAATATTCTATGCTTGCAAAATATGTGCAAATCTGTAAGCAACTCTTTCACATTTGATTGCAGTTTTTGTTGTCAAATGGATGTAATGTGGGCAATACAAGTTGTTATTTATTTTATTTCGTCTTGCCATCAAGATGCCAATTAACTTTATTGAGAAGTTAAGCTAATTGACATTACTCTGGCATGAAGTCTGTAAAGAGTGATTGCAGAGTTGCATTCCATTTCATTCATGATGCAACTTTATGCAACGTTATGCAAGATGGTTGATAATAATCTGATTTAATCCCATATAATTATGCTAAATGTGATCGATCCGAAAGCTGAACGCCAATAAAAATCCGACCAAATAGGACTGGCACAGTTATTCCTGTAGAAATGGAGTAAATGAGTTATGAGACTGAGACACTTTTACTGGAGGACACATTCAATTTTACATGTTATGTAAGTAATTGAACTTAGTTGTCATATTTGCCCAACACAGTCAGTAACGACTTTGCCTAGAACCAATAATCTACAGTGAAACCTGTATATAACTGCCAGTAGAGTAGATAAAGTGTGAGTTGCAATGAAAATTGTTGGCAATTCAAAACAATATTGACAATACAGACAAGTAGATAAATAGACCATTATAGACAAGTGGCCTTTATATACAGGTTTGATTCAATAGAAAATACTATTTTAGACATTGCAAGAGTGACCACTATAGACAGGTTGCCAATGTATAGAGGTGGTCGTTATAACAGGTTTAATTTTATGTTTGTTCCATTTTCATATTTTAGATAATTGACAAATTGGGTTCATCCTTGGATTTGTACAATCTTGTTCCTGATTAAAATGTTTCAAAAATTAAAGAATATAACGAAAAATAATACGTTTTAAGAAGTCTTGAGACATGACAATATATATCTTAATAATAGAATAATAATATTATTTAATTATTATGTTCTCAAAACATGATATTAAACGCCAATTATTTGAAATGCAATAAAACATTTAACTGAATTTTTTTTAAGTATGAATTAAATTGAATTAAAATATCAGTTTTTGTAAACGCAATTTTTGTTGGTCATAAAGTTCTTTTTCATTAAAATAATATTATTATTATTGTATATTAATATTAGTACATTCAAGTTTAATCTAATCTATTCTATTGTTCTTCATAGTGGATTATTTCTAGTTCATAATTAAGATAGGTTTATATTTTAAATTCAAATTCCATCCGTACTGTATATATTGTGTTTTGTTTTGTTTTCTATTATGCATCTTTAATTTAATTATTTTGCACTTTTGACGTAATGTTCTTGAAAGTTGTCCTGGAACAATATTGCCAAGAAATTAGATCAATCGAACGTACTCCAGAACAACATTCTAGTTTTCAAGAATTTAAATGATTTTGTTGCTTCTTACAAAGGTGTTTGTCGGATTAGATTCCCGATAAAAAGAGATGATAATAAGAGTATCAGAATGATCTATATTTTATCCTAAGTTTCAAAATAGAAAATAAATACAATCCGAATATCTTTTCGAAGTTCGAAAAATCTGACTACATTTGTTAATATTTAAACAATTTCTTTAACCATGTTCCAGCTAAAGAATTTCAATAAAGCAATTCTTCAGACATAATAATTAATATCTCAAAGATAGTCTGAAATCTAGGGATATCTAGATCATATGTTTTGGATTTCAATGGGGAAAATTGAATAAAAAGTTGAAAACCCTGAAAATAATCTGAAATCCGCTAAAAGTCTGAACATCCTCTTGTCTGACTCTTAGTAGCTATGTAAGATGTAATTATAAGTTTACTACACTGTACATTATCTAGACATGAGAGATAACCTCAGTCAAAAAAGGAAAAACCCGAATTTAGTTAATCCCCAGAGAAACAGTTCAGGAGTTCATGATCAGTTTATGAACGTTAATAGGCCCCAAATTTCATGAACTGTTCATGAACTGTCCGAGAAGACTCATGAGGATTGGGGCCATTTAACGTTCATTAACTGTTCATGAACTCCTGAACTGTTTTCGAAAGCCGAATTCAAGTCCAAATCCGATCATGTTGGTTACTGTTTTATTACTGAGAAATGCGTAAAAACTCAATTAAATATTTGCAATCATATCCAATGACAAATGTACACAAGGCATGAAAAGTATATTACGGTACTGCAACATCTATATTGTTATTCAAAGAGTAATCTAGTAAGTCCAGTATGTGTAGCGGGTGATAGAAGTCAATGACTATTCAATACCACATGCGTACATAGACGATTCTGAGATATATATATTTGATGTAATTGTTGTACTAATAACTGTAGCTGGCCACCAACAGGGAGAGGATGAACGAGGGTCAATATGACCGTTGATAAACAGAGCCTCTATGAAGCTGGACCAGCTATACAAGTTAATGTTTACACGACGAAGGACAGGGACGTAAGAGGTGGAATACAGATAATACATTACTATTTACAACGCAGAGAATATATGATTACAAACGAAAGTTACAATATAAAGTTAACAATAGCACAGAGCTACTATGATTTATATATTTACATATTATTGTGCAGAAATAAAATATCTCTTAGCAGAAATTAGCAATTATCATTGATAGTATGTATAAAAACAAATAAAAAGGCAAAGTGTTCAGTCAGCCAACCACAAGAACAAAGATACATCGCAATACCATCATCATACTAAAATAGAAGAAAGTAATAATATTAGGCTAATTATGCCCTGTTTAGCCTGTTTATATGCAGGGCGAGTAACCCGTGGGTCCAAAAAATTCATACATGACGCGTTGTTCGTCAGACTTTGTGGAATCAAGAAAGCTGGATCATTTGCTTTTGCCTATACAGTCAAACGCAGTTGGATGGTCGATAATTGGCCCCTGATTGCTTTCTCGTCTAGTCGAACGGACTGAGAAAGATTTTTCAATTTCGTTCAAAAACTTATTCAGAGTCAGGCGAATGATGAGGAACTTTTATGCCTGGATATCATATATGTCTGGCATTGCATGCAGAGCTCAATATTGCATTGAGGTCTTATTTACGTGTGTTTGAAAACAGCTGTAGACCTACACAGTTAATAGTAAAATTGAATTGTTGTTTGTCAACGCATACATAGACTACAACACTGTTCAACGTCTGCATCCAACAAAGTCAAAACAATAGAGTTGGATTGTTTGTTTGGGCCTTTCTGTTAATTGATCGCCACCCACACAGCCTTCTTACCTGTTCAATATCATAAATATATCAGACAGTAAATAAATTGCACATTTCTACATGTTACACCATAGTGAGAATAGAAAAATTTATTTTATACCTTAAACCAGCTACCAATCCAGCAGGCATCAACTTTCCTGTTTGAAAATATCTTGACATCATTATTGTAGCCAAAATCAATGAAGTGACTGAAAAATATGATACAAATAACTGTTATCCACTACACCTTCACCAAGTATTACAGTGATAGCCTACATAAGACTAGCACACAATTATTCTTCACTTATTCTAGACATTTTGCAACTTTCAAGAAATCCTGATAAAACAGTTCAAACAAATTGAATTCCGAGCACAGTTTAGTTAACCTGGTTCATCATCATCATCATCATCATCATCATCATTTATTCAGAAACCTTCAACTCTCACTTGACTCATTAACATTGAAGAATGTTGAAAACAAAATCTTCCCCCCCCCTATATTTTTCGCATCCAAACGAGGAAATCTAAAAATGCCAAAAACCTTTCACTTTCAATAATGGAACAACCTCTGCGAAAAACAGTTTAGGAGTTCATGAACAGTTCATGAAAATTGGGGCCATTTAACGTTCATGAACTGTTCATGAACTTCTGAACTGTTTTTCACAGGGGAACAGTGACAGCGCTACGTTTTTGTGAAAATGTCGCAAATGAGGTCAACAAAAACATATTATTGAGGATGTAGGCCTAATAGATATCGGCCCGAGAAACTGTTTTTAGATTTATATCATTAATGCTTGAAGATGTTATCTAATACAGATGTTAATTACAGTTTTGTTGGATTATCTACGTAAAGTTAAGATAATATCATTAGCTTTTTGAAACTCTTGAAACTACTATCTTAGTTCTCATTATAAATATTAACTTGATATGATTTATATACACTTAGTACGTAGGTCTACATACCTAACAAAACCCAAACATTCTTGTAATTTGCAGTCGTCTGAGTTGCTCCAAGTGCCAAAATACCACCAAAAATTATACCTGCCGCTAACGATGGAAGACTACCTGCAAGAAATTGAATATTTAAGATGTTAATGATGGACGTCTTGGTTGTATAAATGTGCCAGCCTTGCTTTTCAACGAGATCTCAGGGGCCAGCGGGCCAAAGAATTTTTGCAGGCGCCTTAAGAGACTTTGATTATCATCTCAGGGTTTCTGCCGTAGGCAGAGTCCGACAAAAGGTTCATCGTTCTTGAATACTAATGGCATTTCAGCATTTTCTTCCCAATATTTTGTTGATGTTTGACCAATAAATCATAAAAATATCAATATTCTTCTGAATTTGCTCTAACCAGGATTCCTACTTTTGTCGTACCCTGGTCGTTGGCCTACTGTTTGTACGCTGCAAACTGGTCTAGCTGCAGGCCTGCAGCCTTAAAGATATTGCAGATTTTATAAACATTTATTGCGGCCAGGTTGTGGAGTACTATATATGCAATACCCTTTTCACAGTAAGAAGGAAGACATTAGGAATTGGGGATTATGATTGGTGCTCAGGCACTCAGGGAGCCGTGAACGCACTCAGGGGCATGGCCTTGCCTCAGAATGTTTGGTAAAGTTCAAAGTTTAGTACCAACTTTCAAAAAGCACAGTATGCAGCAACTTCTAGGGTGGACCAACCACACAAAGAAAACGTTTTAAAAACACAAAACACATTTTGAAAACACAAATTACATTTTAAAAACATAGCACACATTTTTAAAGGACCAAAGGTGCACAACAAAACACAACAGAATATTTGAAAAAAACAACTGGCATGGGGATTTGGGAGCAAGACGTTTTTGTTGTTGTTTATTCGTCAAACAAATGTTGGCCTACAATGGATGTCGAAAGTCAGGCAAAGCGAAGCAATGACTAACCACATAAAATACATTTTGTGTGACATCCGCGATAGACACAGGAAAATTGGTGAAATTCAAGCCAATTATAGTCCGCATCTGGGTTCCTTACCCACCGCTGTGTTATGAAAATTAGGGGGGTAAATTACAACAGACGAAGATTTCTTACAAACATGGTTTGCATGACAATAATAGAGATATGTTTTATTTTCCCTGTTCAGTTATGACAGTTATCCTTAAATGTGGTTGTATGGCTAATAAACTTTTACGATTGCAATTTAATATCATTTTTCGAAATTTAGAATTAAAACAGACAAGCTATTAATGTTAATCTTATAAAATTCAACTAGATAGACTTTCATTAAAAACGCTCATTTTGAACAATATGAGTGATCATACATACACGGGGATGAAGGTTTAAACTTCAATGTCTATAGTTGTTCTTGACGTGTATATGGAATGTGAATGATAAGCTTTATTATTGTAGTTTGGCTGCAGACCAGAGTGGAATCCTTGTACTTGGAACGCCAGACATTTACGCCGATCTCACGCCACAGAAACACATTTTACGCCACGCCAAAATACGCCAACAATTAGTTGAAAATTATAGGAAAATACCAGGATTTGAGAATCTGTATGCCAAATTTTCGAAAAATCAGCTACATTTTACGGCGCAACATACATGAAATCCACTATGGGCTGCAGAGAAACACCCACGTCTTAGATCTTCTAATTCTTTTGTAAGCAGATAGCCTACGTTTCTGGTTTTACGCGCAAATCGATACCGGCAAGCATCAAACTTTTACTTATTATCAAAAATAATAAAGAACAACACAAATCAAGTGCTGTTGATTTACCCCCTGATTTTCTTGAAAGCACCACTCTCAAATTCCTATGCCAGCCCCACGTCGGTTGTGTTTAAATTTTATACATCTGGTCCATTGAAAATTTGTGTTGTATTTTGCATATCCGGTCCGATAAAAACGTGAGTTGTGTTTTCAAAACGTCTGTTCTGTTCAAATGTTGTGATTTGCACCTCTAGTCCGTTAAAAATGTGTGTTGTGTTTTCAAAGTTTATGACGTGTCCACTTGACTGTTGTGGTTTGAAATAGCGTGTGTGTGTGCGTGTTTGCATCTCACCACCGTAAACTTCCAAAGATTAAAGCGAACTGACGAGACACCTTACCTTTGCTAATGTAACCAAATAAACCACCAAGAACTACCGTAAAAGCAAAAGCATAAGCCAAAACGTCTGGAGAAGGATTCGCCATCCTGTAAGTTATTATCAAAAAAAGAAGCTGAAATGAGGCTAGATTTGATTTTCACATGTCACATAGCCTGCGTCCAGACCTGTCCAGACTAAAACGTGTAAACTTTCACTAATCACTATGCTTTCTATATGCTTTACGGCTTTCACTTTCCTTATGACACGTTTGAGTCTGGACGCAGACCAATGGCACATGGCATTTCATGTTTTCATTAAATGATGAAGGCGTGTAATAAATAAATATTCAAATCGATGTTCGGAGAAAAAAAATGGTTATAATATTTGGTTAAAATTGAATACAGAAATAGCCTGCGTCACAGGCCAAAAACATCTGTGACGCAACTAGGCTAATGCAGAGACGGATCCAGCAGAAAATCTGAGGGGAGCAAGAATCGTGGGATAAAGTTGCAAAGTCCCACCAATATAAGGGGGCCAGGGGTATTCCCCTGGAAACTTTCTGAATTTTGAAACCTCTTAGGATTCCCTGCAAAAAACAGTTTAGAAGATCATGAACAGACCTTCATAAACAGCTCATCAACGTTGAATGCCCCAATTTTCCCTAAACTGTTCATGAAAAGTCCATGAACCTTCCTGAATAATTCATGAACAGTTCACAAACTGTTCATAAAACTTTGGGCCATTAACCCGATAAGTGAAAGAATCTCCTTGGGGTTAAATTTTTTCTAACTGCTTTAATTTGATTAGATGTATTTAGATTTGTTTAAATTCTGATCACGGCAAGTGAACGAGTCATGATCACGACAACTATCAAACATTTGTCCATAGACCATAAAAATGACAAATTCGAAAATCGTGTTGTTGTTATGGTCGAATGCTTGTTACAATTTTTAAATATCTGCATTTCTCCGTGATTTTAGTATCAAACTTCAATTAGCAATATCCATTAGTCTATAATTTATATGATGATCAATGCAGCTTGAAGTTAAATATTTAAATTGATACTAATAGGTTTATTTAATTGTTTCTGCATAAAACTAAGTTTCTCTTTCCATCTTTGCATTCTAACTTTTGGATCTTCGCCAAAAACATTAACATCCATAATTGATGTAGATTGCAGTTCAGTACTATCTGATAGCAATGGACGTTCAATTGTTTTACGTTTACTACTATAAACGCTACTAAATCTCTCTTCAGTAGAAGCAGTTTGGCCAAACATAGCTTTTTCATGAGATGTTAGAGTTAATTGTTCTTTGGTATCTTCGCTATTAATCGAATCAACTTTTTGTCTTTGTCCGCTTGATTTAAATAATGCTTGTGAAAATCCAGCCTCAGAAATAGACTTTAAAACAGATTCATCATATGTTATATGAGCTGGAGAATCAATTTTTGAAGTTTCACGATTTTCTATTTGGGCGATTCTTGATTTCAGATCAGCCCCAGCAGTTTCACTAATACCAGTAGATTTTGTAGGTTGCGATTTTTCAGATAAACGCTTTTCAGATGTTCTATGCTTTGAACGTGATTTAGAAGAAGTAGATTCCTCAGACGATGAACTTCTTGAACGTCTACGATAATGATTTTTTGATTCTCTGGCACGTGAGCGGGATCGTCTACGACTTCGACTCGTCGAGCTTTTGTACTTATCATCACTGCGTTTTCTGCTATCTCTACGACGGCGACTGCTTGATCTTTCTGGACTATTGTCACTTTTATCCCGTGATCTAGAACGTCTTTTACGATGATGTCGTTTTCGATCTCGGTCACTATCTGAGTCACTTTGAGATCTTCTACCCATATTGGAATATCTATACAAGATAAATAAAATTGACTAATTTATAAAGAAATGATATCATCAAGGAGATCAAGCCCTAAACTGAACAAAGATTTGTAGACCTATAGCCTAGAAGAGATAAAAAATAATTTTTGGAACTGTTTAATTATCAGATTGGGGCTACGACTGGGTGGTATCCTGCTATTTATCTACGGCTAGCAGAAGCAAAAGAAGCAAAGTTTTTTTTTAAGTTTCTTAATAACTTTTGTTGGATTATCAGATTCAATATTTGCAAAATTAAATGCTTGATTCAGCATAAATGGGAAATTCTTCATTTCAACTTGAACTTGGTATCACAGCAGGTTAATAACATTCAAAAGTTGGAATCACACTTATTAGAATGAAATCATTGTACCTTTACTTGAAGGGGCTTCCTATATAGACAATAACCTCTGTTCTATGATATCTGCTTCATGAAACTGAGAGTTACGGCACACGGGCTAGAGGAGCTTTTTTATAAAAAGTCATTTATCATTCCTAAATACGGGAAAATGCCAATCAGATGCGATGGATTGCGAACTCAAGTCACATGATGGTATTTTGTTGTTGTAAGATTGTGCCAATTCGTACAAAGACAGACAGTGGAAACATAAAATCACAGCTGGACAACATTAGGACTACAAGTTTTGCAGTTAAATTCTCCTTGTTTACTTGATTGAAGGAAACAACTATCTCCTATGATTTTGTTAGCCTGTATGCTGAAGGTTTGACATAGTCATACAGGGGGCAATTCCATTGTGACTGACCTACGCAACGGAGCATGTTTTGGTCAAGGGCATTGACTTAAAAGCAAACTTTGATAAATTTTTGTTCCCTAGAGACGAAAAACATCAAAAAGACTCTGTTTGACTGAACAAATAAAAAATTCCTGCAAAATCATATAAATTAGAAGAAGTTTTAGGGCTGTGACTGACCCACACGGACGCTCGCCATTTTATCAATCAGACACAAAGATTTGCAAAATTCTATGTAGTCTTATCACAAATTAAAACAAAATCATTGTTTTCCAATACTTTAAAGATGTAAATGTAAGTATATAATCAAGTTGAATTGAAATTCTAAAACAATAAACGGCAATAAACAAATATGTTTCGTGACTGACCCTTCAACGATTTGTGACTTCCCCCACGAGTCCCAGAAGCATTTTCTTCAAAAACACCAATAATACGCTGTTATGAAAATTTTTCTCAACTAAATTGTAATAAATAGCCATATAGTAATGTAAAATGGTTGTAGTATTTATTCAAACTGTACCACATGCGATTGTGTAGTCTGCGTTTACAGACCGCGATTCATTCACAAAAGAAGAACATAAAATGTAAATTACTTGGACAATGAAGTTGAATTTGAAAGTCAAAATTAATGTAAAACTGTCCATATGTGTGTTCAAACTGTATAAAATGTTTTGGTTTCAGTGAATTATTATTTCCATCATTCCCCAAATGTAAGACACCTCTCTGTGTCGTCAATATATTAAAGTCTTTTGTGATATAATATTGTATTCTATATATCAAATAAAAACATCTCCAGCATATTAAATTCATTGATTAAATATCATTCTTAGACAGGATAGCTTTGTGAAGAAGTCGACAACAACCGTTGTCCGTCGAATATAAAACTAGATTAAGGTATGATATTAAACACATTGCGTGTGTCGATTTCATCTTTCTGTAATTGTGTTTTTGTTGAAGAAACTCGTCTGCTGAAAGGCAAACAGGGGGTCATGCAATGGTTTTTAATAGCCAATCATTGAGATTGAAGCTAACAAATCAGTGAAGCACTGACGCTGAGCTGCGGCCGATCGACCAAAATAGCGCGTTTTGCCGCTATTTTAGTAGTCAACGCCTTGATGCATAACATGCGTTAATCCAGTGCTTTAACACCTTTTTGACAGAAAAACTCCATCGAAGTCTAATAAAACCTTTCTAAAATCTACATTTTACATTCAATTTCAGTCATATATGGCCAACAAGGTGTCCCGAAGATATGAGCATATCTGTTCTGGAAAGTGGACAATTTCTTTTTCGCGAGATAAAAGTTACGATTTTTTTAAGTCTAGACTTGGTTGATTTTCCATAGTGGGCTCTCTTGTCATTCCGGCATGAGTTCGACTTTCGAAGGAGCACTATTTCTGAAATATGGTACTTTCAAAATTAAATATCTCCGCTTATAAGACTCCAAATCGAAAAATTATTGCCGCCATTCCTATTTATTTTGCATGGGCTACTTGATTCCGGAATAAAATTTGTTGGTCTCATGTGCACTTTAAATTGATTTTCATATTTTTTAAAGTTGAATAACCCAATCAAAATCGCGAAATTTGGAATTTTAGATTGTTATGATTCTCACAAATTTTCGAACGGCCACCTCAACGCGCTCTAGAAAACATCGTTTTTCTCATAAATAAAATTTATAATATTAATAAAACATTCATATTATGATAGTAAAAGTATTAATTGTAAGGAAAACAATAACATTTTGTCTGGATTCCATGCTTTATTTATGACGCTTGCAAAATTTGTGGTTTCACTTCTGATGGAATTGCCCAC
The DNA here is from genome assembly GCA_916610825.1 of Haliclystus octoradiatus. Taxonomy (NCBI): domain Eukaryota; kingdom Metazoa; phylum Cnidaria; class Staurozoa; order Stauromedusae; family Haliclystidae; genus Haliclystus; species Haliclystus octoradiatus. Next base: position 36,526,172 of record OU744446.1, read on the forward strand.
AGGGTAAGGCAGTTTGCCTACCCCCAATATGCCATGATAATAACATAGGGGCGGTTCCATCGTGTCTGGTTGATACATCGGAAGATATTTTCGAATAGGGCATCAACATCCACACAAAGTTTGATCAATTATTATTTCTTACAAATAAAGAGTGGCAAAAACATTCCCACAAAGTAAAAATATTCACAATAACTCAAAATATAAATAAACTAAAGCAAGTTTAAGGTCCGTGTCTGACTGACACAGACGCTCGCCATTTTGCCAATTGGAGATGAACATCTGTAGATTTCTGCGAAGTGTTGGCATAAAGAAGAATAAAATCACTCTCATCATGTTCTTAAGATACTATACTTTACAAATATTATTCATTTTATTAAATACTTTCAAAGTATATACGGCGATAAACAAATGTTTCTCGTGTCTGACTGACAAGATTTCGTTTGTGTCTGACTGACATAACTTGACATAAAACACAAGTAATACATTTTTATTAAAACTTTTATATATTCCTTCCAAATCTATAATCATCAGGTAATGTAAATTGGTTGTTCTTTTTGTTCAAAATGTAGCACACATACAGATAATATTCTAAACATCAAGGCCAAGTGAACTGCCATTTCCATTTCGCTCGCGATAAAACAGTCAACACGCATGACTAAATATTCACGACAGCGACCTCAAATTACCACGTGGTGTGAAGTGTCCAAACCAACGGGTAGGCGGTCACACGGCTTCTTTGATTATATGATCATTACGGCATTAGCTTTGAGATGCCGACTGTTGCGCTTAGGTCGAAATTGTCCGTATGAATATTTTCTGTCAGTCAGACACGTAGATTTAAAGGATGGTGTTGATGAAAAGAGCAATATTTCCCACCAAATATGCAAATGAGCTGTTTTCTACTTTGCATACGAAAGGATTTAGCGATCAAGTGTCACGATGTGGAGTAAACAAAACATTTAGGACTTTTCGTGTCTGACTGACAGCGGCCCGAAGTGATCGAAACATTTATATAATTTCAAGGTAGAATACACTCATTATTCTTTATTCCTACTACTTAATAATACAAAATAAGTGAATTCATATTGATGGATGTAATTTTTGTTAGAAAATCATGAATAAAAAAACGCAAAATTTCAATTTTTAGTTTGTTGTTGTTTTCATAAATTCAAGAGCGGCCAACTCGACGTTCTCTCTAAAACATTAATTTTATCCACATCGAAGTCTATAATCTCAATCAAACATATATATAATGATGGTAAAAGTATCTATTTTAGAGAAAACAATTGATTTTTGTCTGAATTCCTTGCTTTATTTTTGACGCTTGTAAATTTTTTGGTTTCACTTCTGATGGAATCGCCCATAGGTCTATTTATACATCAAATGTTTGCAATTTCACACATTAACGCAATCAAATTGCCAAATATTGTGCATTTAGCCAACATCCCTTGAAATCTCTTATGCTTAATATCTTTATTTATTGGAATTTATATAGATTGGATTGGGCCCCTAATAAATTTTGAGTTAGGCCCTGTTTACAAGGACGGCGAGTTACCCGGGTAGGCAAGCTACTCGCCTTAGAGAGTTAAAATGTGTTGTGCGTTTACAATAGCAACCCGAGTAACCTGTATAGCCGAGTTGAATAATTTAAAGCTGATCTAAGCATGCACGCTGAAACCATACGATTAGAGAACAAAAGATGTCTACAACTTAAACGTTCGAAACAGTAGAAAATTCAAGCTATCATTTTTAATGTTAACTAGCCTACCTGAGTTACTCACCTATTTGTGTTTACAAAGCAAAAGTTGTCTCGGGTGGTTGGGTAGCCCGAAATAGAAATTGGTTGGTTAGGTCTGAAATAGAAATTACTTCGATAGATTGTAGACACGCGAGTATTATTGACATGCGATACGACGTGAGAATCATCACTTCATGCCTTCTCGAGTGGTATGTACAGCACTCCAAATGCGATATAATTATCAAAAGAAATGCCGACAAAACTACATTTTTGATCATTAAACTCTTTAAAAAAAATAACACCATTGTACACTTTTGTCCATCGCATGTTTTAATTCTGCTTAATCAACTGATGAAAAAATTGGCGTGAAAAATGGTGTACCCTTCATTCTATCAGACTCTAAAGCTTTTTCGGAAAATTGAAACATTGTAACAACTACTTGGAGTTTTGTCAAATGACATTAATCAGTAGAAAACTGTTTATTCTATCCTGATACGAAACTTCATTTTATTAAACCAACAAACAAATGAGCTACAAGGAAAAGAAAGTTTTTAAGGATTATTGACCACAAAAAGGGTACAAGTAAAACTGCTGATAAAATCGTTATTTTTCATATAAGATCAAAAAGCCGTTTGATTTGACCTGGACTGACCCGAAAATTAAAAGTCTGACAACCATAGTGGAATCCATGTATGTTACGCCGGATATATCCGGTGTAGAAATGAGTTGATTTATGCCATTTTAATTTCTTTCGCGTGGAAATTTGATTATTTTCTATAGTTTTCTACTAAATCTGGTCTTTTTGGCGTATTCTTGAAAGCTGAGTTGGCGTGGCGTGATTTAGGCGTAAATATCTGGCGTTCCAAATTCAAGGATTCCACTATGGTCTGAGAGACTCTGAGCTCACTGCTCAGACTGTCAATGATCATCAGATTTGATTTCAGAGCTACTAACTAGTTATTAAAAAATCCTGGATACTGATACCTTATTTCTTCTTTTTTTTAAATGTTATTTGTTCTTATTTTGAAGTTAAAGACATTACTCCTAGACATATAGCAATTTCTTTCTTCAGATTCTCCTCCTTTCCTTTCTCGTCAAATTTCAATTTTTTCGAGTTCGAGGCAGCACTTTCCTACTAGCCTCTTTGGTAAGTTTGAAAAGGAGACTTCTAATGTCAAAAGGTGCACAACAAAACTCGAAAGTTCTCAACTCAAAATTAGAAACATAATCACTTTAAAATGGAATTAATTGATTGAATCTTTATGAAGCCTTCCTTTAGAAAGATACAATATATCAACAGTACAAGAAGTGTACGTCAATATTTTAACACAGATGTGGAAATTTACCTGTTAATTCCAAGAGTAATTATACCATCTTTTGTTCTAGTTTTCCGTCCGGACTTTCTCATGTGAAGGTTTATTGTTTTTGGTATCATTAACTTTGAAGATAAATTCCTTTGTGATATATCTGTATTTTATGGTTAGGTCTTAATTTCCCACATCATCATAATGTGGATAAGACCCCAGGAGGTGCTGGTAGCCAATGCATTTTGGTAAGATTTTAAATTTAATTCTTTTCTAACCTAGAAATACGTCGCAGGTTTTTGAGTCTCGCACCGTCGGCAAATCCTCTCGTTTAATTTTGTAATTTATCCAATTGCTTGAGCGTTTATCTATTTATCAAAGTATTTATAAGTCTTTTAACTACTTAAATTCATTCTGATATCCCAAATCATGCTATATTTACACAAGTGCAACAGAATGAAGTATAAGTGCTTTAAACTCAAATACTCAATGACACGTGACGTCCTTTCCCAAATCGTTTTGTTGATATAACGCACATGGTTTAACACTTGGTAATTAATTGCGTACGTCTACCAATTGTTACCATGACTTGCTAATTAGAAAGTCTGTACTTTCAAGTGTATCCATCTCAAGACGAATGCAAGTGTAATATAAATTTTGCAACAACACCAGGCACATCATCATTTATTCAGAATCCAATAAGCTTAAGAGCCTTTTTTACAGGACAACACAAGACATATTGACTGCTTTGACTGGTATCCAGATAATTCGTCCTCAAATTACTCCGTCCGCGTATTTTTACTTTACTGTTATTGATAACAAATGATGTAGCAGTTGTGTTTATACTCTATTTAAGTCTAGAACTTGAATTTATATACTATTAAAGGTGTTCTGTGAATGAATTGATAAATGGAATATTTTAATCGACACAAAAAGAATAGGTTAGGTAGCAAATGCCATGCAAATACCGAAGGTTTTCAAGTTTTGATGGATTTTTGAACTTGGAAGTATTTCATATTTTGATGGGAATGTAGAATTAAAAATGTTCTAAATAGTTTCTGGATTTGATTTTAATAAATAAAGTATATTTAGAAAAATTTAATCTTACATTAGTTGGTTAAATTATTGTTATAACTTGACGCAACTGCGTGGACGTGTCACACCGAGGACGGTTTCACTGGTAACCCTTTGACTGCCACACTATTGTTTCTGCAAGACCTTTGTTAAGGCATTATAATGATAAATCTCAACTTTTTATTTGTATTTAACTTTTGAACGCCAGCATAGTCAGGAGAATTGTAATTGGTCAGGAACACCATTTCAGGGAGGCGCCATAGCTTCACCTAAAACCTCATGCTCTGTTTTCCATGTAAATAGAGAATCCTCACATTTATTTAGAATTCATGTTGATTTTATGCAGAAATATTTTAGCGACAATATAATTTTATTTAAAAATATACCAAAACAAACCAAAATAATGAAATCAAAACATTTACTCTGTGGCTAATGTTTCACACTGAAAGGTATTCCAAAACGAGGAGATTGCAGTAGCGATGCATCAGATTGGAAAGAATGCATTGTGCGCGACCAAGGTTGTATTTTTTCTCTGAAAATGTGCGGCTGAAAGCCAAATTCTGGTGTATGCTTAGGCGTAGGTTTGTTGTGCGGGTGGATCACATATGTAGGCAAACTTTAGATATGACAATTTAATAATCATGAAAATCATTTGATTTTCTAATAAAATATGGATAAAATTATGAAATGCAAGGTTGGAATTTCAGCCGCGATAATGATTGCGCGGCCAAGATCTTGCCCACAAACAGTGAACTTCGCAGTCTGGGCGATGTAGGCCTACAACGAGAATGCTAAAATAGAACCAGTACCAGTTCTGAATATAAGCCTCCCTATTATCCTCACTCAGACGCGAGTTTGAAAATATCTAATACCAGGGTACCACATAGGTATTACCTTTCCGAGAATGGAAAACCTTCTGAAATTGATTTCAAAAATAACTGGAAATTCTGAATGAGTTTATTTTTATCAAAATTTCTAATATTTGACTTGTTTGGTTGGGTTCCTTGATGACATTTAAGTTTCAAATAAAAGCTAATTTTAATTTCAAATGTTATTTTTAAGTTAAGAATAACAAAATTAATTTTTAATTGAATCATTGAAACAATTATTTTGAGCTTCTGGTCTCCAGAATACCATATGGCGCATCTTGATATAGTATCTAGGCTAATCAGTTGTCCTAGTTACTGCTTATTCCAATAAAAAAAATAAAATGTAACCACATATGTTAGATTAATTGTGAGTAAAAAGAAAATCAAAACATTTTTTCTCTCACATAATTCATTTCTAGCCATAAATCTCATGTTTTTACCCATACTCGTAGTTTAGCCTCATGGAATCCTAGAGGCGTTTCAACATTTTCTTCTGAATTTATTTCTTGAGGTTTGATCAATAAATCATAAAATTACCAATTTTCTTCCAAATTTACTCTAACCTTCCCGAATCTAGGATCCCAAGATTATCGGATCCTGTTCTTACCTATTAAATTGATTTTTGCAGGGAAACAGAACGAGCAAATCCATTTTTCACATTACAACGTAGGAAAGGGACGGGAGGAGGTGGCTTGGCAAATTTAGTAATTGGAACTTTAGACAATGTACTTGATAACAAGGTTAGTTGAAAATTTCTCTTTTGATTGTTACAGAATCTTCATTTATTTAGACAGGCTGATAATTTTTACAAACTATTACAGTACAAATCACTTTAATATACATAGTTATGAAATCATGGAATGTTTTTCTGAGCTATGATTGGCTGAGACCTGTTTCGAAAAAAAGCTATACAGATTAGTTTTGGGCTAGGCCTATACCGTTTAATCACGTGGGCCATACAGTTTAATTTTGGGCTACCATGGCAACGTAAATTCGAAAGAATCGAATGCTTAACGAAGTTTCTCAGGTTTTGTAAACATATACGATTCAATTTCAAAGGTATTTTCTATTCAAAATTAATTATGTATTTCATAAATGCGATCTGGAACTTGGTAATACAGGCTGTATCGCATTATATTAACACTCGAGGTGCTGTGAGACATGCAAAAAGCTTAAAATCACTTGCCTAGCTGCTCGTGATTTTGTAACGCTTTTCTCGTGTCTCACTACGCAGCTCTGTTGTTAATTTAACGCGATACAGCCCTATTACCCATTCCATATCGCATAATTAGGCCTACAAACTGAGATTTGCGTTGAAAACAGGAGTTGGATATGATTTACAGGCTTGATCAAATGGCCATTTATTAAATATTTTTTATTTTGATTTTATTGCTATACAATTTACCGAAAATGTTTGTCCTTAAATATAGTCAAATAATTGGTCTAATTCGAAGTATTTTGCCTGCATCAGTTGACTAATCACTATTGTTTTAATTTTGGTTAACCAGTTGTTGAAACTCGCCCACCATCTCATCCCTAACTATTTACAATATTTATGTTTACAAGTGAATGATTCTCAAATCAAAGAGAATTGTTTTTGTCATGAAATCTATTTCATACTAGGCCTACAGTGTAGACTAACAGTGTTTCAGTGCAAATTTGTTTCAGTGCAAAGTAAAATTGTCAACAGTTTTCTTTGCATTTATCCGAATTTGTACTTTTTCGAAAACAATTAACAAGTATTGACCACAAAATAGTTTACTGTAGTAACTGTAGCCTATAGGGTTTCACATCCAGGAGATATGTTCAAATTCCACTTGAGCTGGCTACACCAGAGCTATCTGTTTATAAGAGTTAAGACACACAACTTTCGAGACTCGAAAATTGCCATTTTCGTTCAATCGATAGATGTTTTGCTTTTGAACAAAAAGTTTTTTGGATTCATGATATTATTTTTGCGCGCTTTGTTCAAATTTTGCGAGCTGTTTTTGAACAACACTAATAAATATATGATTTGAATTTTTGAACGTCAGCATTGCAGGAGAATTGTAGTTAGTCAGAAACACCATTTCGGTCAGACACACTCTGACACAGTAACTTCGCCTAAGCCCACATGGTCTGTTTTCCAGGAAATCAAAAATCCTCACATTTATTTAGAATTTGTGCTAATTTTATGCAGAAATATTATGGCGACAGTATAATTACTTTTTAAAATTAAAAAAAAATCAAAACAAACCAAAATAAAAAAATCAAAACCTGTAGGCCTATTCTGTGGTATAATTTTTCACACTAAATGATATTCCAAAACGAGGAGGTCGCAGTAGCGATGCACAACGAGAATGCTAAATTTGAACCGGTACCTGTTTTGAATATAAACCTCCCTATTATTCTCAGACGCAACATTTCAGATCGATTTCAACAGACTCTATGGTTATGCAGTACCGTGAAACCTGTATATAACGGCCAGCTAAGAGAGGTAGATAAATTGACCACTATAGACAGGTGGCCTTTATATACAGGTTTGTTTCAATAGAAAATACTATTTTAGACATTGAAAGAGTGACCACTATAGACAGGTGGCCGCTGTATAGAGGTGACCGTTATAACAGGTTTGACTGTACTTAGTTGTACCACAAGGTATCATATGGCATGTAAATTAAAAAAATTCTAGTGATGCAGGGTAGCCTGAATTGATAGAGGTTTTGCGTTTGAACAAAAGGATTTTGAGATTCATGCTATTATTTCTGCTTTCTTTGTTCAAATTTCGTGAGCCTGGGTTTGACAGAATGAAAATGGCCCATAAAATCTCGTAACTGGCATCCGTCCAATTGGAGCTGGGCGCAGCACATGAAAGAGTGTCCCAACTCTTATAAATAGATGGCGACTCTGGGTTATGCTGTAATACGCTATATGCCATCAGATCGTTCTACTTGTGATCATGATCTACATTCTGCATGCTGTTCAAGCGAGTGGTGATAAAATGTGTTTGATTTGATTTTTTTTTTAGCCACCACCATACCGTATTCTATTGCAATGTTTGGGATCAGAGATATGCTTTGGTAAGAGATGAATAGGCCTATATACTTTTCAATCAAGAATAATATTCAACATTTATTTGTTTAAAGTTGAAATTCTTTTAAAATTCTTAATTGATTTTTGTAACTCAATCAATAGCTTCGACTGAACATGTCGTAGAATGTTTTTCATTTACTAAAAATTGGTGTTGATTATTGGCAGAACTGCTTATTTTCAAAAAGGTGGCCCCAGCTTAATTGTGTGAAAGAATGACATTATCAAGAGCTGCAGATTTCAGATAACAATCATCTTACCCTTACTAGGCATATATATAGCCTATGTACCAAAAACTGCTGAAATTGCAGCTTATCGTATATAAGAAATATCCTCTTCATTACTTTTACCCACATAGCCTACCGTAATACATATCCAGTTACGGTAACCAGAATATTTTATAACTCTGAGTATGAACATTTTTTGCTAGTGAAAGTTGAATCCAAGCCGTGCATTGCAATATTTGATACTCTTAAGTAAAATTCTTGATATATGAGTCAATTTATGCTCACTTTTCGCATTTTCAAGAAGACCTGAGTTGCATTTATGGAATTACATAGACCCTACCTCAATTCTTGAAACAGATTAATTTATATTGAATTATTTGTGTTTATAAGTCCTTGAACATTTTCTAAAGATGTGGGCCTATTTTATTCGATGCAGTCAAATCTGTATTTGATTTATTTAACTGTAACGTTGCCATGGAATCTAATCTGTAATATAGCCATAACATTATTCTGTATAGATTTATTCAAAAGGACTCTTAACCAATCCCAATCCGAGAAAACTTTATTAATTTTTTAAAGCTTTATTAATTATTAAAAGTTCAAAACATGTTCTTACCTTGCAGTAATTATGATTAAAGTAATTATTTCATAGACTCTATCACCAACTCTTCTTCTGCCATGAAAAGTAGCCTATCTCTTAAATCAGTCCAAAACTCTGAAACACTTTGATGTCGAAATATTGATACTCATGCTCAGGGTCCGACAAAGCGTTCAGCCTTCTGGAATCCTAGAGGCATTTTAACATTTCCTTCTGAATTTGTTTGTTGATGTTTGACCAATAAATCCTTGAAAATATCAATTTTCTTCAGAATTTTCTCTAACATTTCGGAATCTAGGATTGTAGGATTCCTACTTATGTCAGACCCTGCTCGGACTTTCATTATGACTCGTAGGCCTACAAATTACATACTTTAAGCAATTTATTTTGATTGCTGACTTTTTTTTTTGTTCTAATAGCAATTGCATCTGGTGCTTCAAGAAGAGAAATCGAAGAACACTGGGATTGGTTGCAAGATTCGATGTCACAAACGTTAGGTTAGTGTTGTCATGGAGCCACTCAATAATTTGTATATCGGAACAAGGTGTTTATTATCAAGACATCACAGTTAACAGTGTCGTGTTGTCGTTATTTGATTATTATTAAAAATCACTTCTATATTTCAATTTTTAAATATATCTCAACGTAGCCCCCTGTAGTGGTTTGTTTGTTACCTTTAAGTATTGTAGAGTCTTCCGCTTGTATCACATATTTCTCTACATATAATAATCACTGTGATATGTAATCACGCTCTTCCCATGTCAACCTTTATAGAGTAAACAGCATTAGCATCGAGGTCCTTTTGTTGATTCTGGACTGAGGAAATGTGACTGGTCGAAAGGAACAATTATCTGCCTACTCTTTAAATATAATTTCATTGTTGTAATCGTACAGCATTTCATTATTAATAGCAAAATTTAACAAACGCAAGGTGATGTTACTAAATTATCCTTATTCTTAAACTGTAAGTCTGTAAATCCTATTTTGTCTGCATGTAATTGAAATAAAAATTCTACATAAACTTTTGTTAATTAAGTAGTAATTCATTCATTGTTAACCAGAATTTGATAAAAGTTACAATCCTACTAGATTGAGAAAGGCTGGTGAACAGGATCCGATAAAATATTTTTCTTTCAAACTTTTTCGGGTTATGTCATCATGTAGACATTTTCACAAAATCTGTACAGTTTTACTTCTCTGTCACGTGTCCACTAGAGGAAAGCAAATTATTTTTCTTCTGATTAAATCAACTTGGATACATCTCCCACTTCCTTCTAAATTGGTGCTCGCCTTCCAGGACTCTCAGTCCCAGAATCCCCCATTATATCGAACTATGCTGGTGAAAAATCTGTAGGCTAGCATAGCATATTTCAAATTAATTTGAAATTGTTATGTTTCAAACACGTTTCGTCTTCAACTTAATAGAGTGGGCTCATAAAAAATTTATGAGACTCAACATGTTTACCTTAACTTGCGCGATAAGATCACCAAAACTATTGAGCAATCATCCATAACAGCAACACGATTTTTGAATATTTCCTTCCTATGGACAAATTATGCTCGAATTAACTTTCATTCTCCATTTCCAAGATTGAAAATCTCACTTTTTCAACTGCTTATTCTCAAAAAATACTTATCTGCTTATAAAAAAACCTGGCAAAGTAATCAAGGCTCTTAGTACGTAAAGTTAACGTAAATATTAAGTTGTAAAGTAGTAAGTTAACGTAAATATTTCAATTTTCAATTTATTTATGAGTCGACCCTTTTGCATAGAAATTCCAATTTGGTTTGATTACAATGTCACCACAGAATTGTAAATTGGCTTAAATCATTTTTTGGATATAAAATGTGGTCTTAACTATGTGGTCTTAATCATTGAGAAACCATCACAAAGTGTTTCAAATAATGCAAATTGTAATATGCCTAAACTCTTCTCAGACTCATATAGCTGACATCAAACCTGTTCTATGTCTTGTGAATCTTATTAAATAGTTAATGAATATTGTGTTATGACTTATAAAAAACCTGAAAAAAGTTATAAAATCTTTGGATTTTGGAAGGTAAAAACTTTTCTTCAATCCTGTTGTGAACTGCATTAATTTGTCTATTTTTATTCTAGAAAACTTTGATTGCAATGACGATGCAATGGAATTTGTGAAGGCAAAGATTGAAAGTCTGGTTGCAAGTTACATGGCTACTGATACACTATCAGCTGGTATTTACAAAACAAATAAACTGATTAAATTCCTTGTATTTCTCAAGTGTGCTAATAAAGTACTGATGTTTTAAGTACCTCTTTAGCTCATTTTCAATACTTTTTCATTATTTTTTAAAATCATAGTTTTGGAAAGCAATGTGAAATCCCACTTAGATACAGTAGTAAAAGTTAAAAATAAAAAGCAGCATCACACACAGGGGACGGGTGCTTGATTCCTCGTCGGTGCGCATACAATTTCATGATTATCAATTTCTTTTTAATGAACTTCATTATCTCAATTTGAAAGAATTTCTAAAATTAATAAATTTATACATAGGTCTACCTTCAAATAACTCAGACTCATTGATGATTTTATAAATAATAAATAACTATATTTTTGTTATTAACTTTAATTGCAGGTGACAATGAAACTGATAAATTTCAATCTGCATGTGTCAGATTCAAGCGTCTTTTTGCAATGCCTGAGGAAGAAAAACTTGTGAATTGTATGTAAATATTATTTGCTTTGATCATATACAGTCAAACCTGTTATAACGGTCACTTCTATACAGCGGCCACCTGTCTATAGTGGTCACTCTTTCAATGTCTAAAATAGTATTTTCTATACAGCGGCCACCTGTCTATAGTGGTCACTCTTTCAATGTCTAAAATAGTATTTTCTAATGAATCAAACCTGTATATAAAGGCCACCTGTCTATAGTGGTGAATTTATCTACCTCTCTTAGCTGGCCGTTATATACATGTTTCACTGTATCTAGGATTTTTTATTGCAGTGTATTTTTTTGGTTTGATCAAAATAATTATAGCATTGTAAATGTTTTGAATTATTTTGGAGTATTCTCCATTGTAGCACCGATATTATGGAATAGTTTTCCATTTGAAATGTGTTGTTAGACAACTCAAAACTAAGATGAAAACCTATTTATTCAAGGAATGTTTTAATTTAATCTGATTATTTCAAGTCTACCTTTCTATTTTTATTAATTAACTACAGTATCATATTCTGGGGAAGCACAATTGGATTCCTTAAGAAACGGCGCTATAAAAATGAATAATATCACTATTAGAATAAACACAAAGTTGAGGCAAAAGTCTTTTCCGTTACTTGGAGTTTCACGTGTTTACTTTGCGTTCATCAGACGGTTTACTGTAACAATGAACGATGAACGATGAATGTTTGATGAACGCAAAGTAAACGTGTGAAACTCCGAGTAACGGAAAAGGCTTTTGCCTCATCTTTGTGTCTATTCTATTCTATATCATGCTCTGTCTTAACAAATATTGAGCACTTCACATACGATGTGTTCACCTCATATTATATTATATTATTATAATATCATTATTATGAATATATGTACCGTATACAGTTTGAAAATATTTTAACTTAAACCAAACATGACGTAAACAAATTTTAACATAGATTTTAATAACATTTATTAAAATGCGTGAGATATCAGGGTTTATAGTAGTTGAATTCACTCTTTTTTTCTGTCAAAAATTATGCAAAATTATCTGCGAAATGCGATCTAAAGTAGAAGGGCGCATCAAAATCCGATTTATTCCGACAGACGTACAATGTCTATCCGATCTGATCCAATCGGAAAGTTGAAACTCAATCAGATCCGATATCCGTTAGGATCGGATTCAGGCCGGAATCGAGCCAGATTTTCCTACCTTTATTTTTAAGTATGGACTCACTATGCTACCCATACATCACCTTTAGTTGTGATTAGTGCCTGAGCGATTTTTGATGAAAAACAAATAGGCCTACAATATCATATATATTTGATTTATATTATTAGACTACTCGTGCAGCTATTGGAAGGGTAAAATTCCAAGACAAGGTTGGATGTATTTGTCTATCAATCATTTATGTTTTTACTCATTTCTACTTGGTAAAGAAGCAAGGCTTGTTATCAGATGGACTGACATTGTGGTAAGTTAACCTCCAACTGCTCACTGAGAAAAACACAAACAATTAACTACACAGCTTCAAATTATAACCAATCCAACATTTGAGTTTTAATAGATATTATGTTCCTCATTTGGACTCGATTCATATTGTGACCCGAAAGGGCGTCGATGTGTATATATAGGCAGTAAAAAGGACCGAGCGTAGTGAGAGTTTTATTTTTTCAAGTCATGTTTTTAAAAGATCTCAAGTGCCCACAATTTTAAACCAGTTAAAAAAATAGAAAACATTTTGAATCGGTCTAGCCCATATGTCTCTCTTATCAGTTATAAGCGTTGTCTTTGCGTTCTATCTGTGTCCAATTGACCATTTTTAAGTATTAAATGCACTACAGTGAAACCTGTATATAAGGGCCAGCTACGAGAGGTACATAAATTGACCATTATAGACAGGTGGCCTTTATATACAGGTTTCATTCAATAGAAAATATTATTTTAGACATTGCAAGAGTGACCACTATAGACAGGTGAACGCTTTATAGAGGTGACCGTTATAACAGGTTTGACTGTACATTGAAACTATACTGACATTTTCATGTTTTTGATTTCAGAAACTTGAAAGGACCAACAGTGTCCTTTTTCCTGATGGCATTAAAACATGTACAAGAGATAGAGAAGTATGTAATAAGTCTTATTTTGTGGTATATTTTTATCTTTTTATAGTCTGTTGCCCCTGCGAAAAACAGTTCAGGAGTTCATGAACAGTTCATGAACAGTTCATGAACGTTAAATGGCTCAAATTTTTCTGAACTGTTCATGAACTGTTCATGAACTGTTCGTGAACCCTTACAGACAGTTCATGAACCGTTCATGAACAGTTCATGAACAGTTCATTAAAATTTGGGGCCATTTAACGTTCATGAACTGTTCATGAACTGTTCATAAACTCCTGAACTTTTTCCGCAAAGGTGATGTTGAATATGCAGTAGGCTACATGTTATCTTTTCTCCTTTCTTCTAGTACTATTTCTCGCTTCTATTGCATACATCAGAGACGTATTCGTTGATAGAACAACTTGCAAACTTTGGAATGAGAAGGTAAAAATTTTCTAATTTTTTACATATCATATTGTAAATATCTGAGTTGACCTAAATATATTTGTTGCTTGCGTTGTTTGTGCAGTTGACATGTGAATGTCGTTATGCCAAGTTATAATAGCTTCTAACAGTTTAGGGTTAGTATATCTATAACTGTATATCTTGTAGATAGAGATCTCCCTAGTCTATTTCTAAATGCAGCTAGATGCGCCAATGACAGTGTGTCCAGATATGTAACTTCACCCAACATTTATTTCTATTTACTATTACTATAAACCGAGACCTATCTGCCATGAAATCTGTTTTGCGTGTGAGATCTTTAATTAGCATTTGATAATAATAAATAAACGCAAAAACCATTTTTTTCATATTTGCTACAGATAGTTTCACGCCTTTGGCGTTCATCTGGCAACTTAATATATCGAATAAAGATTATAGATAGATTAAATTGCCTGATGATCGCCAAAGGCGTGAAACTATTACCATAGTACTGTAGCAAATATGAATACAGTCAAACCTCTTATAACAGTCACCTCTATATAGCAGCCACCTGTCTATAATGGTCACTCTTGCAATGTCTAAAATAGTATTTTCTATTGAATCAAACCTGTATATAAATGCCACCTGTCTATAGTGCTCGATTTATCTACCTCTCGTAACTGGCCGTTATATACAGGTTTTACTGTATCTGATTTTTACATTTATTTATTAGTATTAAAGAGCTCTGCATTTATGGCATAATTCTACTGACAAACTACTGAAACTCTCCTTAAAATTTGTGTTCTATTAATGGTGCCCATGGCCAATTCAGAAGCCTATCCAGTTAATTTTTAGTATACATTCAGTGAGCTTTCAGATTATCAACATTCGTAGTGCTAATTGTAAAGAATTTCAAGTTGCATTGACTACATTATTTAGTTCTAGTAGCTATTTATAAATTAGTACATTTCTCTTTGTTTGTAGATTGTTAGCAGAGGAATCATTTGATCAAGATAGACCAACACCATTGCCAAGGTACAACAACTCATATCATATCAACCCTTAATTCGCTATGCGCAATTGCCAAAATGATAACCAAACACTTCAAGTACAAACCTTTGCTAAATATTGCTCATTTTAGTCCCATTTTAGACTTTGTTGAAAGTCTAACAATATTTTGAAAATAGGATGGCAATGTATAAGAATTAAAAATCATGTAGGGCTAATCATAAACCGCTAGCGGCAGTCAGACGACCAACACACAGATGGACATGTCACATGTCTATGAAGCACCATACACTTTCAGTACAAACCTTCTCTAAATACTGCTCATTGTAGTTTGATTTTAGGCTTTGTTGAAAGTTTAATCCGTATTTAAGAATGCGATTGTAATGTTTTAAAATGTAGACAGTGAGTAGGGGTTTTCATATCTTTTTTTCCCCATTTCTATGACCTTTTTATATCAGGCATGAGAAACTGAAAAAATAATGATGATGATAGTGTTGATAACACCTCCTTAATATCAAGCAAGCCTCATATGAGCTATAGCTTCATGATGCACGAAAGGGCACATAAAGAGAAAACCAGAAGGCATCAGAAAATCTCCACCGTGACAGAATTGTGCGCCAATTGATTTTTATATTAACTAACACACTTTTATAATCTTTTACATGACTTTCTTTCTCACAATTTAATGTTTTTGAAAACTCCTGGTCAAATTGAAATTCTCATGCGCAATCTCAAGTTCGAATTGCAACATCAATTGTGTTTTCTAGCGTGGTTTTGCTCTGTGTTGACATTGTGATTTGGCGTCAAACTCGATTAAACCAATCAGATTGAATGAATCATTTTTGAGTATTATCCTTTATTTTAAGATCAAAACGAAAGAGCAGACGGAGACAACTTGCTCCTTCATTGAAAAGAGATCTAGATGCAAGAGCAAGGAGTGAACAATATAGGTAAGGTTCATGTTTCGTCAGTCTGTATGCTGTTTTGTTCCCTGCTGGGTCCAATAAAAGTGAGTACTGTAATCTACAATCACAACGGTAAATCCTGGGGTTTGTATTTCAGTACCATTTAATACCCAATGCCACTCCTGTATGTTTTCAATAGGTCTTAGAAACGAGTCCGTATATCCACGCATATTCAGTAAATTGATTGTAAATTGTACTGATTGCTTCCTGTTGGTTGATAGTTATATTTTATTACTCCATTAGAAACCTATTCCGACTTCCAAAAGATGAAATGCTTGATGGCACGCTTGAATGTACAATGTGGAGTCCATTTGCTAAATCACACATGCTAGGAACATTATTTGTCTCACCTAACTACTTGTGTTTTGCTTCAAAGGTCTGTATTAAATTTCAATTTTATTCATTTATACAATATCAGGATAGTTTGTTGTAGTTATTGGTGGAATTATTTATGTTTTCACTTTTTAACTGTAAATGCAAAAGTGTGTATGTGGCTCAGTTCTCATTTTTTTTACTTTTCAAAAAAAAACAGTAGCTAAATAAAAGACATGGTCTATGTAATTTAACTGGGTCCTTGCTTGCGCATCGATCAAGAGGATTGTGTCTAAGTTTGAAAATATTGCTTCGGTCTATGGCTTTCATGGATTGATATCATGAATATTTTGAAATTAGCTTGCCAGGACTGAAGTGAAAACACCTTGAGTGTAGGATTTGAATCCGTCTAATTGTTGAATTTTCCAATATTTTCATTGCAATGACACGCTTGGTCGCTTGCCAATTATGTTAAAGTAAGGGCAAACTTTTGTAACTTTCATATCTAATTTGTACTTTTAAACAAATTAATAGATATATAATTACTATCGCATAAAGCGTGAAACTTAAAGTCACAGAAATATATGTGTAGTATTTGACTCCGTTTTATTATTAGTACTGTATTTACGCTCTGTCGATCATTGCAAAAAATAGTGCTCGATGTCATTTGACAGAGCTACATCTATTAAAAAGAGACAAATATACTAAATCAAATAATTTAGCATATTTTTCTGATGGTTGCGTAAGTATGAAATTATTAGTAACCAGGACCCGACAAAAGTAAGGATCCTAGGATCCTAGATCCCGGAAGGCCAGACAAAATTCAGAAGGAAATTGATGTTTTTAATGATTTATTGGTCAAACATCAACAAAAAAAATCAATAGAAAATTTTGAAATGCCTCTAGGATTCTAGAAGGCTGAACCTTTTGTCGGACCGTGTAATAGTAACAATTATGAATGTGTAGTCTTTGACTGCTTTATTGTAATTATATTTATTATTTGTCTTTACTGAATATGAGAGTGCCATACAGCAGAACATGTAATATAATCAAAAATCAGACATTCGTATTACCTAATATAACTATTTTCAATTATAATTGTAATTTTATATCTCCAGTTTTGTTGATTTAAAATTGTTTCTTGTTTATGTTTTTGTTAGATCAAGCAACTTTGTCAAGTTCTAATTCCTATGCGTGAAATCTCAATTGTTGAGAAAATGAAGAGTACAACCATTATATCAAGCGCAGTTCATATCACCACGAAAACTAGGGTATGTGTGAGTATGTGTTACCCCTGCGAAAAACAGTTCAGGAGTTCATGAACAATTCATGAAAATCGGGGCCATTTAACGTTCATGAACTGTTTATGAGCTCCTGAACTGTTTTTCGCAGGGGTAGTCCGGGTAATTTTTTGGCCCTGGGGGATTTCTGCAGATATGTTCCAGAACTTAATTTTTAATTATATTCGAAAGTATTTTTCAAAATATTTCTGTAAAATAAATGAGAAACGCGTTACTGGCCTTAATAATTGCCCGCTTACATCCATTCTCTTAGCAGACATGGTAAAATAATGTGTCACTTTAAAAAGTAGGCTACACTGTAGCTTATCAAAAGTAAAAATGGCCTTTGATCTGTGTAAGCAGGAGCTCTTGAAGTTTATTATGAGATACTGTGAAACGTGTATATGAAAACCAGTTATGGAACGGAAAAAAAGTTACAATGATTTATGAATGTCTTGTACAATTTTATGAGTATAGTATTTCATTTTAAAAAATGGGCCACAGCCAAACCTTTATACAGTGCCCACCTGTCTACAATGGTCACTCTATTAATGTCAAAGGTAGTATTTTCAATTAACCTGGAGCGATGGCCTTGCTTGCTCAGTTTTGTAAATACAGGTAATGTGTGGACATAGCGTGAAGTAGACTAGAAGTTTCAATATTTGCAGTCACACTTTCTTAACCTTAAAAGCATGCAAATCTGACAAGAGTATCATTTCAAACTTTGAAATTTATGTGAGGCTACAGTAAAAAAGCAAGGAATCTAAGATCATTATAATTTATTATGAAAGGTTGGATGAGGGGGATTACAAGGGATATGCACCGTTCGTCAATTATCAAGAAATCCAATCCAATGGCCATCTTAATTGTAGATCAACTGTATGTCGATAACTTCATAATGCCCATAACGTCAAAATTAAGATGTATCGCTTGTTTCAAAACTACATATAATTTGTTAATGAATCGGTTTTTCTAGACATTCGACAATTTTTATAACAGATTTATTTCCATTTGCAGATGAGTTTCCTGTTTGCTTCACTTCGTGAACGAGATTATCTGATTGAAAAGATTTCTGACTTTCTTGCAAAAACCCCAATGGTCAAGTAAGTAGAGGTTGAACCTAGTTTGTGAATACTTTTGTTAGTAGGTCTACAATCAAGCTTGTTATTACAATCACCTCTCAGCAGAACTATCTATGTATAAGAGTCGGGACACACACCTTTTGGGTCTCCAAAATCAACATTTTCGTTCCATTGAAAACAAAGTTTTAACTTGCTCTGTCCTTCTGGAATCTAGGATTCCTACTTTTGTCGGACCCTAATTGTGGTAGGCCTACTCTGTTTTTGCTGCCTGCTAAGTTGTAGCCTACAATGTACATGTCTCAATGTGAGATATCAAGTTCCTAATCAAGAGACTCTACTCACTTAGGCATAAGTATGTCAACCAATTTAGAATGAAAGCAATAAGCAACAATGTCTAACTCAAATTTGGAATCTTTAATAAATCAGTGAACTACAATATAATAAATAGTAGCAGCAAACAAGTACATGTTTCTGGCCATTAGCCTTCATCAGTACTGCTCAGTGAGCAAACAAGGGGCTGACTTCGGTATATACCTAGGTCAAGACGAGTTATCAATGTGGTGAAAAAATTCATCACATGAAAAAACATCTGTGCCATACCAGAGTGCTCAAACTGCCGAAGTAGTGGGCAATGCATATCGCAAATAGTATGGAACACATCTCGAATCGATAGTGCTCAAAATTGCGATTGCGCATGCGCAATTGAGACATACATAGCAGCGACATTTACCTTTTAATTTACCATATAGTTACGGCGAGTTATTGAGAAATATAGACCGGTAGAGTTGATGTGATGATGATACCGATAATATTTATTTTGAGAGATTAAAATCCAGTAAACCATTGGCTTATCTACCATGGTGTTGTTGAAAAGTTCAGATCTTGTGACTCGGCGCATAAAGTTCAAATATTGGGACTTGTGTGTTGATATCGCAACATACTTTGTGGCGAGAGAACGTCATATGAGTATCATTTTAATGATTATTTATTTCATTGCAGAGTTATTCCTGAATATCTAGATACCTCAACATCTCATCATGACGAAGCACACAATAGATTATCATCTAGTATGCCATCGCAGAGCTCGTTAAGAACTCATTTTTGTCTTGTTTCTGCTGATGATTTGTCACCCAAAGAAAATGTCAAAGAACATTTGTGGAAATTGCATTTTGCAGAATATGGAAGGTATGTTAACGCAGGTATAATAATAATAATAATAATAATAATAATAATAATAATAATAATAATAATAATAATAATAATAATAATAATAATAATAATAATAATAATAATAATAATAATAATAATAATAATAATAATAATAATAATAATAATAATAATAATAATAATAATAATAATAATAATAATAATAATAATAATAATAATAATAATAATAATAATAATAATAATAATAATAATAATAATAATAATAATAATAATAATAATAATAATAATAATAATAATAATAATAATAATAATAATAATAATAATAATAATAATAATAATAATAATAATAATAATAATAATAATAATAATAATAATAATAATAATAATAATAATAATAATAATAATAATAATAATAATAATATAATAATAAAGATAGATTTATCTATCGTCAGATGTGATAGTGCTCAATACCGATTAAACATTGGCAGAGCTGTAATACATAAGGATGGTGACTGAGTCAAAGAAAACACATTCTTAATTTCTGTTACTATAGTTTCACGCAGTGTGCGATCATCAGACAGTTGATTGAGTATCAACTGTCTGATGATCGCACACTGCGTGAAACTATAGTAACAGAAATTAAGAATGTGTTTTCTTTGACTCAGTCACCATCCTTATGTAATAATAATAATAATAATAATAATAATAATAATAATATTAATAATAATAATAATAATAATAATAATAATAATAATAATAATAATAATAATAATAATAATAATAATAATAATAATAATAATAATAATAATAATAATAATAATAATAATAATAATAATAATAATAATAATAATAATAATAATAATAATAATAATAATAATAATAATAATAATAATAATAATAATAATAATAATAATAATAATAATAATAATAATAATAATAATAATAATAATAATAATAATAATAATAATAATAATAAGTGAAATTCGTATAAGGTCGAAATACAAAAATTTTACCTTCAACCTTTAACCACAGCCATCAATGTTTTATCTTCAGGGGCATTTGTATGTATCGTACTCACAAAACTCACGAGCTGATATTGAAAGGTATACCAGATAGTCTGCGTGGTGAAATATGGGTTCTTTTTGCTGGTGCATCTAATGAGGTAAGTACCATTTGAAAGAGAATTGATTTTTCTTTGCAAGAGTTTCGGCTTGATTCCAATTTGAAATTGGTTTATTAGATTGCAATGCATCCTGGATACTATCGTCAACTAGTTGAAGAGAGTATTGGTAAAATGGCAATGACATCAGATGAAATTGAACGCGATCTTCACAGGTATGGAGTTTATCAATCAAATCTCATAATTTTCTTGGAATTAATAATATTAAATATATTGATGTAAGGGTGTACACCTACTTTGAATTCACTTTGAATTAACAAACTAATAACTCATACTTTGTATTTGAATGTTTTGTTGTTACTAGATCTTTACCTGGTCATCCAGCGTTTCAATCTGACATGGGGATATCTGCTTTACGTAGGGTACTAACTGCGTATGCATGGAGGAACCCTACAATCGGTATGTGTGTTTTTTTGGTTGTCCTTATTGCCAAGTGCTGGAAACGTCAATAGGCCTATCAAATAACCAAAGTTTAGCCATCTTATTTTTTCCTATTTTTTCCTAGCCTCTCACAGACTCAATGTTAAAATGTAAACTTGGTAGAACAGTAGACATTTCTACCCAGTTTACATTGACAGTGAGTCTGTGTGTAGGCTAATTTTTTTTTGATTGATCATTTTAGCTGGTTAATATTTTTGGATCAGGGTTCGACATAACCCAACGACTAGGTTTCCGGAAGGCTACACAAAATTCCGAAGAAAATAGAATTTGTTATCTTTCGGAAATGAGTTTAAAAACGATTTTCAGAAGATGTAATTTGTTTTCAATCATGCTTGAAGAGATTATTTTGAACCTTTGTCTCCTTTGATTGTTGTTTTTATCTACGGTATTATATTGAATACTTTTCTCATTTGAATACCTCCAAAGTAGAATAATTCAAGTGTTAACAATAAAATGTCTGAGAAACACCTGACTTACTTGATCTCGTAACTTTTTTTGCAGAGAAGGCTAATTATTTTACCCAGATACTGTTTTTTTTTTATATTTTCCATGTCAAAATTGTCAAGGATTTCAAAAGAAAAAATTTTGTATGAAAGCCGAGACATATTGCTAAAATATTTTCTCATAAACTCTCCTTGTTACCATGGCAACACGAAATTGGAAATTTTTGATATCTCAATAAATTCAATTGGTTCTCAGTATTTCTGTAAAAAATTTACGAAGATTTTGAATATAAATCCAGGTTTCCGGAAGAAAAAATAGTTTATCGGACCCTGTTTTGGAGTGTATGTGAGTTTGATGGTTGTATTCCCTTCATGATGCCAACCAATGGTGCTTCTTCCAATGATTGAAAACAAGACACTGCAGGCCAAAATTCAAAGCCTTAATCATTACACTAAGGCCACTGACAAAACATTTTATTTGATGATAATTGTCAAGACGTTATGTCATCCAAGTCTTTTCTTAATCATTGAATCAAGTAACTCCTTTGTGGAAACAGTTCATTAAAAGACTCATGAAAATATTAATATTTGTAAACTGTTAGCCTCTGTCTATAACTCTGTTAAATTGAAATCCAATACGATTCAGCATTTTCTTGCAAAGCAAGTTCATGGGACACTTCTTGTGAAGTTTATCAAGGCAGTTCGTCAAAATGTGTGTCATTTCTCATTTTAACATATCGCAAAGGTTTTCGTGATGTGATTGATCGAAAGAGTGTGCACGGAATCTAAGGTAAAACATGGTTCCAAAAACCATTAAAAACTGCTATGCTTCAAAAAGTTTGATTTGTGAAAAGACACAGAAATTTTAACTTTGTCAACGTCTAATCTAGGGTTCGATAAAACGGGGGATTCTTGGACTAATAGTCCCGGAGGGTTTGCACAATTTCAGAAAAAGGGGAAGAAATAATTGTGTTCAGGTTTTTTCATTTCCGAAGAAAAATCATTTGCTTTCTCTTCTTAGGATGAGAAGTAAACATGTGCAGTGTTTATCAAATTTTTATGATACTAACCGTAAAAACATGTGAAGAAAATGTGAAAAAGTCTACATGACGAAATCACGTAAAACAAGTTTGAATGGAAATATTGAAATACTGGATGCAGAAATATTTTTTGGACCCTGGCCTAATCCAATACATATTGTGGCGAGATATTTCATGATTTCCATATTTATTTGTAGGATATTGTCAAGCAATGAACATTGTTGCATCTGTTTTATTGATCTATTGTAACGAAGAAGAAGCATTTTGGTTATTGACAACAATCTGTGAACGAACTCTACCTGATTATTATAACACAAAAGTCGTTGGAGCTCTTATTGATCAAGGTAAAGTTAAAAATTCTCATTGACTATATTGTAATTTCAAGTTTCGTTGTTTTGTTAATTTGATTACCGTAGAACATTCAACAAAACAATTTACAGTAGTAAATAAAAGAAAACAACGTTTCGGCTGTGGCATGTTTTATAAGCCAATCATAGCTTACAGAGACTACCACGAACCTGGTAGTGGGAAGAACAATGGTTATCTTTGCTTTTTAGCAGACGGACTTTACGAAAAAGTTTCTGAAACGTTGACTATCCTTTTCATTAACTTGTCATGAACAGTGTTTTATTTCATGTTTACCAAATATTAAGGTGACGTTGTACTTTTCTATTTTCATTGCATTCTTTATTACATTTATTTATTCATTTCAGGGGTGTTTGAAGCGTTAACTGAAGTGCATCTGCCAGAGCTACACTCGCATCTTCAAAACCTTGGCGTTTTGAGTATGATCTCGTTATCATGGTTCTTAACCATCTTTATCAGGTTGGTGAATATGGAAAACAGTTAATTGTCAACAATCAACTATATACAGTATTATCAATGTTCAGTCAAACCTGATATAATGGTAACCTCTATGCAGTGACCACCTGTCATATTGGTCACTCTATCAATGTCTAAACCAGTATTTTCTATTGAATCAACCATGTATATAAAGGTCACCTGCATCTAGTAGTCGGTTCATTTACCCCTCATAACCGTATGTTATATACAGGTTTCACTGTAAAAACAATTCTGGATAGTTTGATAATTATGTTAATTAATGATTAGATAGTTTGATTGAGTAAAATCGAAATGATTTTCATTTTTGGAAATTCTAAAGAAACTTAGACATTTACAACAAAATCTGAGCCAAAGAAGTTTATTCCGATTCCGACAAAAATCCAATAGCATAATCAGATTTGAATCTGATTTGCGGACTTCTTCTGCCGAAGCATTTAATATGTTTATGTTTTTCTGAAAGTAGAATTCCTATGATAACATTGTAGCTTCTCCTAAAAACAGTTCAGGAGTTGGAAAATTGGAGCCATTTAACGATCATGAACTGTTCATGAACTGTTCATGAACTCCTGAACTGTTTTCGGAGCAGTTGATGCCTTTCGATGTTTTACGTTTTGAAAATATGTTCTTCATTTCTAGTGTTATGCCTGTTGGAAGTGCTGTCAATGTTATTGACTGTTTCTTTTATGATGGTGCCAAGGTAAATTATTGTTCATTTCTATGTGAAGTTATGCATTACAGTCAAACCTTTTATAACGGTCACCTCTCTATTAAGCAGCCACCTGTCTATAGTGGTCACTCTTGCAATGTCTAAAATAGTACTTTCTATTTTAATCAAACCTGTATAGAAAGGCCACCTGTCTATAGTGGTCAATTTATCTACTTCTCATAGCTGGTTGTTATATACAGGTTTTACTTTATCTATTGTATCTCCAATATCTTACAAAAGGTTCAGTCTTCTGGAATCCTAGAGGCATTTCAACATTTTCTTCTGAATTTTTTGTTGATGTTTGACCAATAAATCATTAAAAACATCAATTTTCTCCTGAACTTTGTCTAGCCTTCCGGGATCTAGGATCCCAGGATCCCCACTTTTGTCGAACCCTGTGTACCTCCCTCCTTAAAATAGATTCATAACCTATTGCTGCTAGATATATCCTACGTAAGTATCCTTTCAAGCATCCTTTGAAATGGTTTGCATATTATCTATAATTATAAATACTTAATGCGATCAGTGGAATATTCTGCGCAATTTTACAAGGTAGTGTTGCACAAATTTAATTAAAAAGTTTGTAATGGAAACAGAATAATTTTTCTAGAAATGTCTGTTGATTTCCCGAAGAAAAAGCTTGTACAGTAGTCAGGTCTTTGTAGTAGTGTTTTGTAATGTAATTAACTCTAGAGATTGCATAATTATTATTGTACAGAGAATTTCTTGTATTTATTCCAGGTAATGTTTCAAATAGCTTTGGCTGTCCTTGAAGCAAATCAATCAAGTTTATTGAGTTGTAATGATGATGGTGAAGCGATGCAAGCACTTGGTGACTACTTGGAACGTGTTACAAACAGAGATATGCCTGTGGTATTAGCATCGACGCAACATTCAGCTGCGTCAATGGGTGACAGGAGGAAAATTGTAAGTTCAGATTCCTTGATTATAGAAATGACTAATTTATTCAACAGCATAAATGTAGAAGTTTAATCCAATAATCCAATCCTAAACTTTAATCCAATCTGGATCCAATATTTTTAGATCAGAATATACATCCATAGATATTTGACCAACAGATAAAGTATATCATTTGTTTCATATGTCATCTGAATCCCAAGTTCCTCGGGGGAAACAGTTCAAAAATGTTAAATGGCCAAATCTTTATGTAAACGGTTCATGAACTAATCATGAAAATTTTGTTCTTTAACATTCATGAAAACAATAAATGAATTTCAATCAAATCACAATCAAATTATTTTATGGTTTCTGGTATTTATTTGTATTTTTATTTTAGAGCCGTTCTTCTGTTGATGTTGGGGATCTTATTTTAAATTCATATCAAAAGTTTGGTTTCATAACATCAGAAAACATTGATAAAATGAGAAATAGTCAACGCTTGAGAGTTGTTCAGGTACCTATCTACTATTACTAAATCAATTTAATTACACTATGAATTTCAAAACACTGAAATGAAAGTAGTTTTTCAATGTTCAGATGCTTTTCAGTAGTTTTCAGAAATGATCAAAACCTAGGGAAGGTTTCTGATGAATTTAAGTAGCTTTTGAGTATCTAATCCATTTTCAGTAGATTTTCAGTTGATTTCAGATTAAAAGTAGGTACGGTAGAAAGAATTTCTTTAGCAGCTCTGTATTTCAGTAATTACAAAGCATCCGCTAAAGTGTTGTTTTGTTATCACCTCATACAATGCTTCCTTGATTATTAAATTTCATTACGGCGTTTTAAATTTAATTAATTATTCATTTTTTATATATTACAGAATTTAGAAGATAGTGCAACACGTAATGTAGTCAGAAGTCTTGCTCCAGAATCTGTTTTTCCTGCAACAGAACTAGAAAATCTCTTTGGCATATTTAAAGTAAGTAGAAATTCCAAATCATGACCAACATTGAATTGATGATGTTGGTATCATACTACAGTTAAACCTGTTATAACGGTCACCTCTATAAAGCGGCCACCTGTCTATAGTGGTCACTCTTGCAATGTCTAAAATAGTATTTTCTATTGAATCAAACCTGTATATAAAGGCCACTTGTCTATAATGGTCAATTCAGCTACCTCTCGTAGCTGGCCGTTATATACAGGTTTCACTGTATCATTTTATTCAGAAATACCTGATTATTATACATATCCTGAGAACAGTATTTATATGTTCCCATATGGCCTTGTCACCATTACCCAAGACTCCCATGAAGGAATAAAATTCAGACACACTAAGATAGCTGACTAAGCACCACGTGTCTCGTGACTCAGTCACTTAGCTCGTATTTTATACAACTAACACCTTTTCAACTATTTGGGGAATAATCTGGGAAAGCATTTGGGAAATCAGTCCTGTGAAAACAAGTTCTATGCGAACTTATGAGATCCTGAATAAATGATGGCAAGGATGATGATGAATCTAATTTTCAAATGGACAATAATATGTAGTGCTTGAGTATCTTCCAACCATCCCTGCGAAAAGTAATTGTTTAGTTCACGAACTGTTAACAGGGGCATGGCTCAGATCCCCTTTCAAAATGGGGCTTCATTTGGGCAATCTGGAGGTTAGACAATCAGTAATTTGGAAACCCCTATGATAACAGTTCATGAACTTTGAATTACGTAATTTTCATGAACTGTGCATTCATGAGTTGTTCACGAAGGCTGGGCCATTTAACATTAATAAACTGCAGATAAACTGTTTCAAAGGTGTTCATGAACAATCCATAAAATTTTGTAAAGTTCAACAACTGTTCATGAACTCAAATATTTTTTTGCAGGGGTACAGTTATGTTTGCAAACTATTTCTAGCTATTATGTTGAATGCAACATTTCAAAAAAGATATCGATTCATTAATTTCTCATTCAGGCTGCACATTTACAAAGTCGTTATTGGGGAAAATCAAATAATAAACAAGAAATGAAAGCTGAATTAGGATGGCGTGATCCCCACGATACCATTTGTATTGATTTGGAACGTTTTCAACTGTTATTCATTGCGCTATTACCTTGGGGTAACTGTGACATTGGAGAAGTATTAGCTACCAGATGTTTCAGGGTAAGATATTTTTTAAATGTGCAATATTTAGCAAAGGTTTGTACTGAAAGCCTATTATGCTTCACAGAGATGACCAACTGTGTGTCGGTCGGCTGACTGCGCCTAGCGAATTGATTGATACTCAATTTTCAGAAATTGAGGAATTTGATTGGTTATGCATTTGTCGCTGTATAAATCTGCACTCGCTGTTTGTGATCTTTGAATGAATACTGGTTAGAAAAAGAAACTTGATTTTTACTCTTTGATGGAATGTTTTACTCATATCTTTAATCTATTATTATTATCATTTATAGTAGTAGTATAGACAGTCACATTATAAGCATGTGCCTCTTACGCCTAACATATTTGCTACACAAAAAACGCCACAAATCACGGTCAGACATAGCTGATAAAGAAACTTGTAAATAAGACAATTCACAATAGAAAACATTATGAAAATATATTACTTGCCTATAGCCCCATCAAAGCATCAATTCGGTTGCTAGTGAAAGATGTCATACAGGGGTTGATGGACATACCTCTCAATGTGAATAATAATTATTATTAATACAATTGTAGACCACCTATAAAATAATAATAATTATATTACGGTAGCTATCGATAGATTTCTGATTGAGAATATAATTTATTTATTTCAATCTTCAACTATTTACAGGTTATTGATGAAGACAAAGATAATTTAATCAACTTTCGTGATTTTTGCTGTGCCCTTGGTGTCATATGCCGTGGTGATGTTCATGAACGTCTGAGATTATTCTATGAAATGCATACCCCACCAGCATTGTTAGATGATGAAATACCTGCAGATGAAATACCCGATGGTGATCATTATGACATTGTTGAAAGTGCAAATGAAATGTGCGAAGAATTTGAAGCTCAAGATATACCTGAAGATGATACTGTTATCATAGTTCCAAGTAATAGTTCATTAGTTGGTGCTGATATCCAATTACCAGTTATTCCTGAGTCGCCGATATCAACAATGTCTGAATCTCCTTCAGATTCTACATTGAATGAAGCTTCTACAGATGAAGCTGCTGCGTTTAATATTGATACATCAATCGGAGGTTCTTCTGCTGAAATTAAAAATCCATTTTTAATTCAAGAATCAGATCATTTAATGGACATGTCTGTAACTGGCGATCAAGCACGTCAAAAAGTGAAATCATTTGTGCAAGCTGTTTTGCATCGAAAACCAGAAGTGACGGCAAAAAATGATCCTGCTAATATGAAACAGGTGAGTCAATGATTTAATCCCTGCGAAAGATTTATTGAGTTCATGAACTGTTAGGTTATTTGTTAGTGTTTTGGAGCATGCGTGTCTACAATGCCGGATATGCAACCGGTGTCAACCAATAGTGTTTCTGCCAGTGATTGAACCTAACTAAGACCCTTCTAGCAAACGTCTAACATTCTTTTCACCACCAAGTTTCCACTGTTCATGAACTATTTTTGTAGGCATATTTATATAAGGAATTTACTTTGAATTTGATTCTATTAGATTGAAATCCAATGAGATTGTTTCATTTTCATGAACTTTTTCGTTGACAGTTTATCAAAATGTGAGCAAGTTCACATTAACTTTTGTTTAAACTATCTTCCAAAGGTCAACACAGCCTTACATTTTCTGAACTTCAAATTAGTACTCTCTTGTGATGACAGATGGAGTGATCCAGAGGGAAATGCAGTACTAGTAACTGCTGCATATTGCTTCACATTGATAATCAAGGCCTATCTGCCATGAAATATCTTGAAATTGATCTGCAGTGTCAACACAGAGATCAATAAAGAGCATTAACAATCATTGCTCTTGGCGAAAAAAACACTCATCTAAAAAAGGAGAGTGGTACAGACACCTCTTGTAGGGTTATAGAATGTGAAACTGAAACTGTAAAAACTGTAACTTTGGATGCTAATATGCAATGCAATGGTGGAACTGATTCTCTGCAAAATCATTACGTCGTGGGAGCAAATCTTTGGTCTAACAGAATTATTATGGTTTAAGGCAAATAAATTGACTTTTGTACAATTACAGTCAAACCTATTATAACAGTCACCTCTACAAACCGGCCACCTGTCTATAGTGGTCGCTCTTGCATTGTCTAAAATAGTATTTTCTATTGAATCAAACGTTTATATAAAGGCCACCTGTCTATAATGGTCAATTTATCTACCTCTAGTAGCTGGTTGTTATATACAGATTTTACTATAATAACATTAGAACAAAGTGAATGAGATATTGTATCTGTATTGCCTGCTAATCGTTTGAATGCAAAATAAAATCTAGCAGTTTGAATATTTGAATCATTAGCAATTAAACAGATAAATCAAGCTGTCGGATTGTCCTTTTTGTTTTCCACAATAGATAAAATAATTTGTTGTGTCTTTTAGGCGTATTTTATTCAAATGTGGAAAAGTCTGTTTTCAGTATTTCGTGAAAGTCCAGAAGATGAGCAAGAACTATATCAAGCAATTGCCAAAGTCGGCACAATGTTACTCCAAATTGGCGAAGCAGTTCAAAGTGAATCGTCGAATGATAACCTTACACGTTTGGATATAATAAGCGAAACAAGTTCAGGTTCAGTAACGCCAGACCCAGGACTGTCTACATCAGTAGACCGAATTGCATTAAAAGAGGCACTAGCTGATGCACAGAAAAGTCTTAGTTCATCGCCATGTAACAGTGCTACTAACGAAGAATATATATTTGTTCCCAAAGATAATTCAGTAGCAGAGGAAGATGCATCTATTGTACAATCACCAATTAATAAAACCAATAGTCCTGAACGCAGAACACAATCAATACGTTCTGATACAACTGATCCAGCATCTGATTGGTTAATACGATTTCGACAATTTCTTGCTTGTATGCTAACTGAACCAGACATTGTTTCTTATTTTGAAAGGACTCATATTTTAACATCCAAATTAAAAAAGATAAAAAGAAACGGACTTCAAGCGTATAATCGCTCGTTATCATTTACAATAAATTCACCTTAATAATTAATATATTTTTTTAATTAAAAAATTGAATTTTGATAACTAATTATAATTTGAATTGCTTTATTTTGATATCGCTTTATATTGTAAGAACAAATAATAAATTTAAAAGATACATATTAAAATGCTGATGTTCAAAAAGGATACTTTTTAAGATATTATTTACTTGCAGTTGGATTTATAGATTTATTATCTTTTCACACAAAACTTATTTTACTAATTAATAATTGAAAGATATAGATATACTTATTTGAAATTGGTTTTTTATGTCTTGCGTAACCTACCCATGGCCATTAGTGGCATTTTAGAAATACTGAAAGTTTGTGGAAATTGGGCCATTTTGCCCATTTAATGTTCATGGACAGTTCATGAAAATTGGGTTGTGTAGTATCCATAAACAGTTCATGAGTTATACGAACATTCAGTAACTGTGATAACAGTTCATAAACAGTTCATGAGTTATACGGACATTCAGTAACTGTGATAACAGTTCATAAACAGTTCATAAGTTATACGAACATTCAGTAACTGTGATAACAGTTCATAAACAGTTCATGAGTTATACGGACGGCACATTCCTATAATGTGACTGTCTATACTACTACTACTACTATGAGTTATCCGAACATTCAGTAACTGTGATAACAGTTCATAAACAGTTCATGAATTATATGAACATTCTGTAACTATGTAAAAACTTCACCAACATTCATGTATGTTAATTTGTTAAAGTACCTGTTTTTCATGAACTTTTTATGAACTGTTCATGAATATCAAGACAATTTAACATTCATGAACTGTTCTATAGGGGGTTCATTGTTAGTCAATCTTGCTTGAATTGGTCAACAAGCTAAAATCAAAATCTGTATTTCCCGCAACGGTGCACTACGCGCCAGATCTAATACAATAGGTTTCTTCAGGCGACTTGAAAATCACATATAAGTGTTAATGGTCTTTGGTATTTATTATGCATAACTTAATTTATAAAATGTATGTAGTTAATTTCTATCTAACTGTGATGACATTTAATATCGATAACAATATGATCAATATGTGGTGCATATGATTTTATATGATATATACCAATTAAATCAGTTTTCCAAATTATGTCTGTTTTGCGATTACAAAATAAGCTACAAATCTCATTATTTACTTTTAAAGCAAAATTAAACCACAAAGTATGTTTATGATCGATACCATGAGTATTTATTTTTTGACAAATTATGCAAAACGATGATAAATTATTCGTATCGATTATTTTGTAACATGTTGATCCACCACATTGAACAGCATTTACATCATTCAAACAATCTTTCTGACACAATTTGTAATCTGTAGATGTCTTTAATCTATCAGGCAATGTAGATACGTTTTGATGTATATGTAATATACCACCACTTGTAGTATTGATAGAATTAACAGCTGCTTTCCATGATCTTCTACTACATGGTATTAGTCCTAAATTCACATGATCCGCTACACCGATTGGATTTACCTAAGGATGAAAAATATTAAATCATAAGGTGTGAATGTAGCTACTTATGGCTATTATTAAGAGCCCTAGTTGAATGAGGACAATATTGACTTGAGACATGTTGACAGGATCACAATTTAACGATCTGATGTCAAATATTTAATATAAAAAAATCTTTATTCATCCTGTAAGTTGTGAATCGTTGTCAAATATTATAAGACAAATTAAAAGTTTTTGCCCACGGCTTAATAAAGGATGGTATATCTGAGTAGCCTAATAACCTAGGGCTGTGAAAAACAGGTCATAAATTTGAAATTGTCTGCCACGTGAAATTGCCTAGATAATCAGAATTGCCGTTCATGAATGTCTCCCCAATTCACTCAAACATATGTTTTCCTGAGCATAGGGACTTACATGGACAGGGTTCGACAAAAAGGTTCAGTCTTCTGGAATCCTAGAGGCATTTCAACATTTTCTTCCAAATTTGCTCTAACCTTACGGAATCCAGGATTCCAGGATTCTTACTTTAGTCAGATCCTGCGCATGGGGCTTTGTATTTCTTCAAGAAAAATAACAAGATTAAATTATTTAGAACAAATTTACCTTGATATTATCACCTTCTAAAACAGTACATCTCTCTTTGACTTTGTTTTCTACTAAATTCATTTTTAATGCTTCGGCCGCATCAGGATTCCATTCAATAGCGTAAACATATTTAGCGTTTGCTTTCACCAAATATGGTAGTGTAAAATATCCGATACCAGCATTAAAATCAACAACAATTTGATTCCGACAATCCAAAGATCCAATTCGAAGTTTTTCAGTGATATTTCCAGATGAAAACATACATTTTAATATATTAATGTTATAAATGATACCATTATCGATATGTTTAGTCCAACCATTATCACCAAGTAATAATTTAACTTGTGGAGTACGAAATCCATCTGTTGATATACTAGATTGTTGCGCAAGACGTTTACAATTAAGAGACTTAGCTACTATACACCATACGTTTTTATCAATCCACAACTGTGAACGAAAACATGTTTCAGGTAATATAATAATATCGCCATGTTTTTCCCATTTTGTAGGTAATTCTGCTAGTAAATCTTTCTCTGAAATAAAATCTTTATATATTTTATATAACGCATTCAGAAGATTTCTGTAAGGTTTTATCTCTAAAACAGGTTTAAAGTCCATTTCTTTGAAACCATGGAATCCTTCCTTATCTGAGAATAACTGTTTGATTTCACAGACTTTTAGTATGCATGGGAAGGCTATCAAATTAGTTTCCAATTTCATAATTTGAAACTTTTTGTTCAAGATTTCTTGTTTCTCAAGTTCATTCCTGAAAAATAATAATGAAAGAAAGTGATAGTACTTGATAACTAAATTCTTTATTTTCGTTCTTACGAATGAATGTTCGATAGTTCACAGTGATCTTAACGCACTCACTCGTCATGATAGAAATTTTACAGTATATTTTTACATTCACTTAACTTTCATTCTCCATTTTCCAAGATTTGAATCTTCACTTTTTCAAATGCTAATTTCTCAAAAAACGTTAATCCTTTTATCAAAAAAAAACTTGACAAAGTAATCAAGTCACTTAGTACAACAACTTGAGGTACAAATTTTGATTTTCGGCTTTTTATGATTTGACCCTTATAAGAGTTTTTAGCTTGATAGGATTACAATCTATGTTTGCAATGGAGATGAAAATTTCTTGATAAGTAACCATTGATGTTTAGATTAGTAATGACAAGACAAATTAATTGTAACTAAAATTTATTCCTTTGATTCAATCATACCCTAGCCTGCGTACCAGCCCCAAGGTTTTTACCGAATACATACTATTGATAAATTATTCACACTCCAATTCACACTCTATTACAAAAGATCAATTGTCATAAAATCACAGTTCTCCGTCAATCACACATTACTCATCAGCAACAATAATGATATTAATGATAATACGTCGTAATGCATAAATTATATTCCAAACTCATGAAACTTGCTGGGCTAAAAGTCACCCTTTAGTTCAAAGACCTAATGGTTTAAGGAAAAACCTCTGGGGTTGGTACGCAGGCTAATAATCATACCCCTACGAAAAAAATTGTTAAGTTCATGAACTGTTGATGAGCAACTTTCAAACATTCCATGAACATTGAACAGTCAATCAACAGTAGTAATGAATAGTTCATGACCATTAAAGTGAATACTTTGCATGGACTGCTTCACAAATAGTTAGCTCATGAAAACTAGGCTGTATAACGTCCAGAGTGGAATCCTCGTATTTGGAACGCCAGATATTTATGCCAAAATTACGCCACGCCAAGTCAGTATTCGAGAATACGCCAAAAAGCCCAAACTTAGTTGAAAACTATAGAAAGGCCAGCGTAACGTTACAGTTACAATGATCACGTTACAGTTACAATGATCACGTTCACCATCACAATCACATTAAACATAAAACATACTTGAAAAGTTTGGCAAACTTTGACTCTACAACCAAACCGATAATTCCAGAAGACATTATATCTTTCCAGATGCAACTAAAGACTAATAAAGGTATAAGAATAATAAAGTAATAGATGAATCAATAGCTTTTAATGTGGCAACAATCCAACAAAGCAAGAACTTCAAGAAGTAGATTGCCAATGGTTGTAGGCCTAAATTCCCTAATGGTTGTTGCTGAAATCATTGTTCAGCCTCGTTTTAAGATGACAAAACAGGATTGAATCTGGTTACTGTTAGTCTGCGTGCAGACTGGATCGCATAATAAACTGGATCGGGTCGTGTCAAATTTTCAATTATTTGTTATCTCTCCCACTAGTAAAATTTCTACAGAATTCCTTTGCAGAATATGAACTATCAAAAATTAATTTTAAAGTTAAATAATCTGAAGTAGTACATTTAAATGATTTGATGAATATGGGTGATTTGCTATCGCTTCATTTGATTGGATATCACACTCATCAAAACGTCAATGAAGATAATCGAAGGTGAACTATTAACTTACTACATTGATAAATTTGTAACATTTTTCTTAGTTGCATATAGTTCAATTTAGCAAACGTGCATTAGATACAATTATCAGAAACATCAAATTTCTTCTGTATGCTACAACCTTCTGTGAACCAGTATCCCAGGATCCCCACATTTGTCAACCAAAGATATTTTATAGTACAATTCCAGCATGAATAACAACAAATAAATTCTAATGAATATTTTACATGTTTAATGAACATTTTTAGACAATAAATTGACAAATGCTATTATAAGAGATTTCGATATACAGTATGCATACATAGTTTCGAAAATAATTATAGCTTGCTTGGATTATTGTAGTGTTTGTAAATACTGTTCATTGAAAATGTAATATGTGCGGCTTTGTACATTACTATATAGAAACATGATTGTTTTATGGACATTTTCGTTCGACACAGCTTCTTCCTCCATCTAAATATTCTTGTTTTGAAACCCAGATTTGTTGAAATGATCCCTATACAACAAAAAGAAAATTAATAATGATCTGATAACAGTGCTTTCTTTATTTCCTATAATATTTCATAATAAAAACAGCTTGGTGTTCTATGCAGTTTAATTTGCACAGCCAGGGTCCGATAAAAGATTTCGCCTTCCGAGATCCAACATTTTCGAAGTGAAACCTTTGGATTTTTTCCCCGACATATAAAGAGAAAATTGGTCTTCTATTGATTTCATTGCCAATGCTCCATCCAGTTTAGATGTGAACTTGTAAAGAAATATTTCAGACCTTGCTGTAAATATAAACAAACACTGATAGGCCTAATCGATTTCTGAATGTACAAATAAGCTTCAAAAATCCAAAGGTTAAATTTTTTTCTTAATTTTTAGTAGAAATCTTGATCATTGGCTGCCTTCGGATTTCAGCTCAGCCTTCCGCAATCTAGGATCGTAGGATCACAACTTTTATCAAACCCTGTGCACAGCACACGTGGATCTTCCAAAAAGCTATTCTTTTAAAATTTCTAATATGTTTTTATTGACTTTTGTTTTATTTATTTATCGGACATGAGAATTAAAAATTTCAAAAATAGTCTGAAATCCAGGATAAATTGATAAATTATAATCGATTTCAATGGCAAAAAGCAATAACTAGAGTTTCACAAAGCCCAAAATAGTCTGAAATCTGCTGAAAGTCTGAAAATTCTCATGTTTGATTTATTGAGCATCAACCTTGGTCAACTAATTTTTGATGTGCTGTTATTGGTTACCTGATTGTGTCTAACGACTTGAACCAATTCTCAGATGCTCCTTTAATTGTTTTAATTAATAATACAAAAGTCTTTCGATACTTACAAGTGATGCTAGTATGGAGCCACCGATCCAGGCGCTGTATCTTCTCTCCGCGGATGTATTGATAGAGACCAATTTCAATCTCATATTCTGAAACAGTAAAATAAGGAGAGTTAATCAGACCCTAATTAGGCTAATATTTGATAAATGGCTCAAAAGTGTTCATGAAATGTTCTTTGACACAGTACATTCCCTGCGAAAAACAGTTAATGAACGTTAGATGGCCCAAATTTTCATGAACAGTTCATGAACGTTAAATGGCCCCAAATTTTCATGAACAGTTCATGAATGTTAAATGTTCTCAATTCTCATGAACTGTTCATAAACGTTAAATGGCCAAAATTTTCATAAACTGTTCATGAACGTTGAATGGCCCCAAATTTCCATGAACTATTCATGAACTTCTGATATGTTTTTCAACGGGGTGTTCATCAACTGTTTACA
Source organism: Haliclystus octoradiatus (assembly GCA_916610825.1). Classification (NCBI taxonomy): domain Eukaryota; kingdom Metazoa; phylum Cnidaria; class Staurozoa; order Stauromedusae; family Haliclystidae; genus Haliclystus; species Haliclystus octoradiatus. The sequence goes on from OU744446.1 coordinate 36,563,046, forward strand.
TTTATATGAAGCGTTCAATGTTCATGAACTCATGCATTACATTTTTCAGAGAAATATATGATATTTAATTGAATCTGTCACAAAGTGCGGTATCCTGGCAACCAGTTTCTGGAAGGCAAACACAAATCAGAAGGATTTCAATTATCAAAATTGCTTTCATTTTAAATCTTTATCATTTTTGATATATTTTGAGAAATGTTTTGAAATCAATGTCATGATGTTCCAAAGTGAGTCAAACTTCAGAAATATTAGTAAAATTTCTTCAGAATTAATTAATGAAGCATTTTGAATTCAATGCAAGTGCAAAGAAGGTTTTTAATCTGACAAAGCGGTTCAAAGCACAAGAAAACCTTTGTGTGACATGCTGATACAATGCTTGTGAGGAGGATTAGCTCAGATGGCAGAGCAACCGAACTTCAGATCAGATCAGATCTGATCAACTGTGGTTCAAATCCGCCGAAGGTCAACTCAGCCTTTTTATCTAAAACATCAAGTGAGTACCATCTTCTGATGGCAGATTGAATCGTCCAGAGGGAATTGCATTGTGATTAGCTGAGGCGCATCGTTGTGCATTGACAATCGAGACCTATCTGCCATGAAATCTGTTGAAAATGATCTGCAGTGTCGCAACTGAGATCAACAAAGAGCATTTAAAATCATTGCTCTCAGCGAAAACAGCCACTCATCTAGAAATTGAGGAGTGGTACGGGTGTTTTCCGTAGGGCGACACCGTCTACATTACTTTTTATACAATGCTTTGCAGTACTCCTTACCGATGGTGTTTTGGATAATAATTCCTTGTTGAGTCGTTCAACAAATCCATTTAGAAGTGTATTACCACCGACAACAATAACGCTACTATACAAACCCTAAAATTAAAGAATAAATATGAAACAATTGAGATACAGGAAATCTAATTAATTTTAGATGGAAATCAGGATTCAATGGCATAATGGATTTAGGGGATAAAAGCCTCTAAGCTGAGTCTCTTGTTTTTGGAAGATATCTTTCAGATTTTAAATCCAAAGAAAATCAAATTCTTTCTGCAAATATTTTGTTTGCTCCTCCTGAAATTTTCAAAGCATTAGGGCAGGGTACGACAAAGTCTGGAAACTTGGAAACCTAGTGTGCGGAAGGCTAGCAAAACTCAGAAGGAAAAGGCAAAATACTGGATATAAAGCTAAAATATTTTTAAAAATATGAAAAATAATATCTGAAAAGTTTAGGTTTACAGAAGATAAAACATTTTGTCGGACCCTGTGTTAGGGATGAAACTTTTATTAAACTGATCAATGAAGAATGTTAACTTCTGCTAATCCAATCCGATCTAACCGGGGTTTTTTTTATTCTGATTGGAATCTATATTTTCAGATCCGATTAGAAATTTCCAGTTATTTTAATCCAGATCAAGATTGTTAATCCAGGATCATATTTTGAATATCTCTGATAATTAACATATTCTGAGTTTTTTGGGCTATTTTTTATAAAAAATTTATAAATGTTTTAGAGTTTTGATATCATTATGATCATTAATAGAGTTGAAGATTCAGTCAGATGAGATCCGATTTGATTTAGATTGAAATGGTTGTGAACATTCACATTACTAATGTCCAATCGGATCTGACACAGACTTCTAGAACTTAACACCTGTGATAGGATCTAAAATTTCAACTAAATTTATAATCACTAGTTGTTTGTTTTAAATAATGATAGATTTTATAATAAGTAAATTTGAATACAAAATTTAATTACCGGTCTAACGTCAATGTCACACATGCCTATACTTGTTGCAATCACATGCGGAACACCAAGCAATGTTGTACTTTCAAGACCCTAAAACAAAGACAATAGTTTATATAATTATTTATAAAACACAGCAGATTATGACTATTACGTAAATAAGACACAACCACAATTGTAGAAATGACACAACAATTCATAGCTATATTAGTTGCCAAATGATAAAATATTGCTCAAATCATTTTATAGTACAATCAAACCTGTCATAACGGCCACCTCTATATATCGACCACCTGTATATAGTGGTCACTCTTGGCCACCTGTCTATAGTGGTCACTCTTGGCCACCTGTCTATAGTGGTCAATGTGTCTACCTCTCATAGCTGGCTGTTATATACAAGTTACACTGTAATTAGTTTCTACTATTGCCATTAAATGTTCTCATTTTAATTCTTCAGAGGTTCATGAATAGCTCACAACATTTCATCATGTGTGGGCTTCATTAATAGTGTGTGAGGTTCATTAATGGTATGTGGGGTTCATGGGCCGTCTATGACGAGGCCCATAAATAGTTCATTATGCTTGTGAACTGAGCTCATGAACTGATCATCGCACAGAGTTTAATTCAGTCAGACATACTTGGGATTTGCTCACAAATAACATAGCTTTAAAATTTCTTAAGTATTGTTCTCGGTTGAATTAAGATTTAATTCTGGATCTTGTTTAAGATCCAGCTAAAATTTCAAGCTTCCAAGATTCATATCCGGGTCTGAGCAAAAAGGGGAGGCCCTGTTGGATCAGGACCCAGGGCACATCTGCATTCTCCAACGAATTTTGAGGTTAATGAAACCACAAAAATTATCAGAAACAATTAAAAATCGGGATATTCTGCATACCTTAACTGTAGAAGTATCAAATAAACTCTCACAAATTCTAAATCTTTCAACGCCATAATCTTGATTGTAGCCGTTTGGGAATTCATGATGAACAGTAGGAGCTAACTCAAGTCCTCTGTAAAGAAAGTGTGTTTGTTACTGGTTAAAGTTATTTGCAATCAGGGGTGTCAGAATAGGGGCAAGAGGGTTAGCTTCCTAGTATGTAACAGAGCTCCATAATCTTCCTTCATTTTACATATTTTAGAAAGTGAAACCCCTCCTCTCCTTGAGACAAAGGAGTAAAGAAGGGCAGAATATGCCACTTAGTACAATTATCATAAAATGATTTGATTTGATTGAAATCAATTATTTGAGGCATCATTCAATCAAATACAATTACGAAACCCAGATTCCAATTTTACAGCTAGCTAATCGGGTCACTCACAGTAAATAAATATGACAAACGTAACACTATTTGCGATATGCATTGCTCACTACTTTAGTAGTTTGAGCACTCTGGTATGACACAGATGATATTTTCATGTGGTGAGTTTTTCACCACACTGATCAACTCATCTTGACCTAGCTATAACAGGAAAAGTTAATTGGTAAAATTCATGGAAATATGAGCCTTCTTCTGAATGGTTGACAATGACATAGATAGACGCATGATTGGCTCGATTGACTATTGATACAAGCACCCAAAATATCACTGACGTTGGTGAAAATGAAAAATAAACCAACTTCACTCATGTTGGTCAAAATAAAAGGCTATTTCGCCAGGGATTTACTAGGCTGCTATTGTAAAATTTATATGACAGTTTATTTTTTCTGGAAATAAATAAATGAAATGAAACAAGAACTCTTCCCAGAAACTGTTATTGTCTTGTCTAGCAGCAATTCATCTCAAGTCGGCTGTCAAAGTAAACAACAAAACAATTCCTATTGTTGTCTGATATCTGTATGTTACATAGCTCCATAATCTTCCTTCATTTTACATATTTTAGAAAGTGATAGGATATTCCATAGCAGATATAGGAGACATCATTTTCAGATAGTATATTGCGACTCAATATGTTACATGTAAAACTTACTGGCGATCAAATTGACTATCTGATACTTGAAGAATTGAAGCTTGAAATTCTTGAATTATTGGCTGTAAGAAAGTATTAAATCATCAACTTATTAGGAATTAGTGTTGGTCCATAATGGACCTTGTATGATAAAACTTACTTTATTTGTAGGCATATAGAGAATTGTTGTATATCAAGCCTGCATCATATGCAAAGTATTTTCTGATTGAGGTTTTAAAAAGATCTTAAACTTATAATCACGGTAGATTACTGTTTGGTAATTTATGCGGCAGTAGCACATTCAATATAGCGAGAATACCGTGTAGCCCTGTTTAAATGCAACCTAGCTTTGAAACCCTATAAACTCTTTTCGTGTAAAATCCTTGTTAAACAATTTTCAATTAGTGCAATTTTGATAGGTTACTGTATATCACTAACATATCTTAAAACCAAAATGTGCTCGAAAATAAGTTTCCTTACAACCTGGGCCCTACTTAAAAACTAGTCATTTTACCTCAGGTTTATCTGAAACATGGATAATTGGATTACAAAATTATATGATTGGAATGTGGAATAATAATTTTAATGACATACTTTCGTCATCATATTATGAAATGATTTTGTTAATCCTTTGAATTCTTTACGCTTGTAAACAGGGACTTCTCTTTCGTCAACAGCTTCCTATCAAACAAAAATATGAAATTTAAGATCAAATTTAAGGATATAAATATTGGAGACGCCTAATTCATAAACACAATATTCACGATTCTCTAACAATGAATCCAACTTCAAAACAAAGGTTTTTGAAAAAAAATTGAAAAAGCCTGATACCAGCAATTTTCTTGACAACAAAATTTTCTCAGCTATGCCAGTATTGATAGCTCTTGCATTGAAAACCAAGAAAAACTTTGCTATCATGATTTGGCGTCAGATTCTAAACCAATCAGATTGATTGAATCATTTTCGTTATAATACAATTATATATTGTGGTCACTCTTCAAGTCTTCATATGTCTGAAATAGTATTTTCTATTGAATCGACCCTACCCTGTATATAGAAGCCATCTCCATATAATGGTCAATTTATCTAACTCTCAAATTTGGCTGTTATATACAGTTATCAGTGATCACTGTATTGAATTGTTGATCAATTGTTATTATTGAACCCATATAAATAATACCTTTGAAGCAATCAAATAAGGTGGCACAACATCAACTCCAAGATCATGAAACAATTCATTGCATTGTCGTGTTATAAAGTCACCACCAAGCGGCGATCTAACAATTCCTTGTTTGAGAACGTAACCATCATGGATTGGCACGGCAGTAGTATGAGTCGCACCAGAATCAAGTACCAGACCAGTACCACGTCCATTAGCATACGCAGATAGAACAGCATTTTTACATAGAAATAATGCTGGTACGTCATATTTTTCAAACATAATTTCAGCTAATTTCTCCCTTTTATTTCTTGTGTTCCACTAGAAAATTGAAAGAACGAACATTTACTAAAACATTTAAGCTATTATGTGAACACAGTATTGGGTAACTGATAAATCAGAGACATACATTTAAATAAAATTCTTCTTCTTAAATAAAATAAGGAATAGGGTTGACTTCTACAAAAAATTAAAACTCAACATTTTTACTTGAACTTGTTACAGTATTAAGTGCCTTGATTACTTAACCAAGTTTTTTTAATTGACAAACGATAAGTATTACTGTATTTTTTGAAAAATAAGCATTAGAAAAAGTGACAATTTCAGTTCTTGAAAAACGGAAACCCAAAGTTAAGTAATGTCATAACATCTAATTTCTGATCACAACAAGTGAGCGAGATATGATCACTACAGCTAGTCGTTTATTTTACAACAAAACGATTTTCAAATTTTTGGAACCAATGATTGAAAGCTGTTGTGTCGATATCTGCTCCATGGCTTGTATTCCTGAAATCACACGCGTGCGACAAAACGCACGCCCCAGAAATCTAAGGCGTGCGATGGCGTGCGATCATTTGTTACCACGACAACACGATAACCGATTGTCAGGGCAACACGATTTCAAGCTGTTTTACAAATCGTTTTACTGGTGATAAATACAAACTAGACATCATGTTTATTATTTAAAGTTAAGGATTTTATATTCATGCTAAAAAAAAATTCTGCTTTTTTAATGTAATTAAAACAAACACAATTTTGAAAACACTCCTGCCTGAAGATCTCATTTCACAGTTATTCGCTTGATTGATTCTAATAAAACAGGAAGTTGAAAGGCGGTAACGTTTTCTAACAATATCACACTAGTAACTTTTTTCAAGGTGTTGAATTTCAATACAATAAAAATTAGGCGAAAGTCAAAACAGTAATCGAATATTCGACAATGCATTATTCGATTCTAATTGAATAATTAATCAAAATCTCTTGTTCTATTTGTTACCATGCAAGTAGACAATAAAAACACAAACAAAACCTTTTCCACGACTGCAAGAAATGTGTTGAAAACATCAAATTCAACTTAACTATCTTTACATAGATTTTGAAAAAGATTTTGAATACATAGATATAACAGTTTGTTCGCTCAGTTTGCTTCGACATTAGTTTACAGAATTCATGTTATTCAACGCGCCTTATGCTTCATCACGTCTGTTCGATCAATTAATTGTCATAGCAACAGAGTCTGGAATAGAACTAATGGCGCGTAACTTCAGATCTTCTTTGTTATGGTAATTAGGGGGAGTTCCGTAGACCATTCAAGCATGCAAAAGACGTCGCTTTGAATGATTTGTTGCGTGTTTGTTTCGTATTTTATATCGGCGAAAAGAGCATTTGATTTTGAAGAAAAATTTATCCAAGAAAGGTTGCTTTATATTTGGAAACAAGCATATTCAATATTAATTTAAATAATCGAATTGCATCCCTAATAAAAATAAATTTTTGTTTGCTTTAATAAAGCTTCACATTGATAAATTCAAAAAAAAGGAAAAGAAAGTAGGCGCCTTGGAACGCGGAGGCGTGTGCGGAGGTGTGCGCGTGCGATCGCACGCCTCGGAATACAAGCCATGATCTGCTCACGTGGTGATCAGATTTTTGTCAGATTTCAATTGGAATTTATAGGCCTACTGTCAGATCGGATCGGAATTCTTTGCAATCAAATTTGGATCAAATTGGATTTCTTCATTTTTTTGTTATGTTTTCATACTATTTTATAATAGATGCTGAGATATTTGACAACTAATTTTTAATTAATTGATTGGATAAAAATGTTTTTAACCTTGCTTTACTAATATTTGACTATTGACTATGCATATTTAAAAAAGAAATTGCAGGTTTCAGGTTCAAAATCGTGTATATATATTCCTGGGAAATTTTTGCCCTTTTGAATAATCAAATTCCGATTTGATCGGATCGAACTTGGATCAAAGAATTGTCAATGATTCAGATTACTAGTTAATCTGATTTAATACTAGCCGGTGCGCAGATCCAAATCAAAGTTTTGGAGAACTCGCTAGCGATTGGCTGATGAACAATAGACGACAATAGATTTCTCATGCTTAGCCACTCCCCCTGATTCAGTCCAGCGTAAGCTTTCTTACGATATTACGCAGGCCATACTAATCATAAAAAACATTTGGGTCTGCACGCAGGCTAATTCAATACAGACTTCTACACCTTTACCAAGTAAATTTCAGAAATATCCAATTCAATTTTAGAATTTTCCAAATGAATTTCAGACAGATAATTACTTTAAAGGCAACTGCTGATTTCATGCACATCTGCCAATCATGAAGTTAATGACGAGTATGTTTGAATGCGGATAGAGAGAGAATAGTGAAATTAGCTTAAGCTGGAGGATGGCGCAGATTGTAGGAGAATGGCAAGGAGTCGTTAAAAAATATATAATGCCTAATATAGGTGATAAAATATCTAATGCATCACCAATCTCCGCCAATCCCCGCAATTCTCCAGCCTATGCTAATTATATTAGCTCTCTCTATCTGCATTCAAACATACTATTTACCTTCATGATTGACAGATACAAATAAATGGGCAGCAGCTGCATGTAAAGTAACTTGTTAATCTGTATGAAATTCACTTGGAAATCTGAAAATTTCGGAAATAATCAAGAAAAGGTGTAGCCTACCTCTGGGCGTATGGACCAGAGCCATCTATTTACAAGAGTTGGGACACGCTTTCATGTGCCGCTATCGTCTCCAATTGGACATATGGCAGTCACGTGATTTTTGGATGCCATCTTTGTTCTTTCGGAAACAGGTTCTCAATCATTTCAAGTGAAACGCGCGAAAAAATACAATACAATATGGCTGAAAAAACACACACAACATTCTCCTGCACATGCGCACTGTTAAAAACGTGCTCGGGTCCAGTCAAAAAGATACAAAAATGGCAGAAGTGTCCCAACTCTTGTAAATAGATGGCTCTGGTATGGACAGGGTCAGAAAAACTTACCGGTGCTTCGGAGAATAACACAGGATGATTTCCAGAATCAGCGCGAATATGTCGTTTGTATGCATGACCAAGAAAACTTTCAAACAGATCCCAATCTTCAATCATTCCATCTTCTAGTAACGGTTTAATTTCCATTTCAGCTCTAGGTACTACGATCTCAGGTGTATCAATGTATATCTTTCTTGATAATTTATCTTGATTGTTTTTACTTTCTTAAATGGAAGCAAGAAATATTTACATGAAACAAAGAAAGCCTTTTCCGTCAACGTTAAAATAATGTTAAATGGCCTAACTTTCATGAACTGTTTATAAGGTGTTCCTGAAAAAGGAGGATTAGCTCAGATGGCAGAGCAACGGAGCTTCAGATCTGATCATATCTTATCGACTGTGGTTCAAATCCGCCGAAGGTCAACTTAGCCTTGACTTTATCTAAAACATCAAATGAGTACCATCTAAGGACGGCGCATGGAACGGTCAGAAAGGGAATTGCATTGTGAATAGCTTGCAGCTCATCGTTGTGCATTGACAATCAAGGCCTATCTACCATGAAATCTGCAGAAATTGATCTGCAGTGTCGCAGCTGATATCAATAAAGAGCATTTAACATCCATACATGAGGATAAAGTTTAGTCAAAAGAGAGGAAAACAGTTGAAAACCTATTAAAACAATAGCAACATTAGTGATTTCTTTGTTCTAGAGCTGATAGAAAAGGAGGAATTCCGCTGATTGGAGGAAGTTTCTCGTGCCTGAACATTGTTGATCTCAGCAAAAAGAGCCATTCTTCTACAAATACAAGAGTGGTACGGGTGCCTTATAGGTAGGGCATTACCGTCTCGTTTACTTACTGACAGTTCCTGAAAGTAGCTAATTTTTGCAGGAGTAATACTATAAGCAGGTCAAAAATATTGTTTGAACTTGAAAAACTCAAACAAACCTTCAGCATCCACATCCATTTTGTCGTCATTTTCTATTTCTTTATGTTCAACAATTCCTATGTGAGTAGTTAGTTCCGTCTATAAATAAAAATAAAATAAAACATATTAAATTTCCATCAATCTACATTGACAAAATACGTTTCTCTTATTAATTACAGATAGATTCTTTAAAGTCTTGCAAAGGATCGACAACGAAATACAAGAAGTGATTGTTGATAAATTTGTCAGTATTATTCATTATATCATCGTAAGTTCAAAACTGACGATGTTATAATAAATAATACCAAATATGTTGAAAATTGATTTTCTGTTGTATCCCGTGGCAGATGATAATATGGACCAGTTTGTGTAATTTTTTGTAAATGGCATACAACAGCAAATCAAAAAAATGTGACCTTTGCATTACAGAAAAGTACCAAATTATTTTTCAGATAAAAAAGAGAGATCAGCAAATGCCGACATCAAAACTAGTTCTACTTATCAAACTTTAAAATTGAACAATAAACAGGACCATTCGCAACAATGTAATTGCCTAATATAAACAATAGAAAACTTAACAATAAAATTAGCTGCTTATATATATACCATAGAATGTATCACATATTTTTCATAGATTAAATTGCCTGATGATTGTCTTGGCGTGAAAGTAACAGTAGCAAATATGAATGTCTGATTTTTCCCTTTATTTATTATTAAAGGGGCAAAATTGACCGGCGACCGCTGCGAGATCAATTTGAATTTATGCTTAGCGTAATTCAACCGTCTCGCTTTGAAACTATTGTTATACGCAAGCCTAATTTGTAATAAATTCATGTCAACAATGAACATTGTGTTATAAACAATAAACATGCACGTGATCCTAAGTGCGTAGCGCCTGCCGGTCATTTTTGCTCCTTTAAATATTGATAGAAATACACAGAGGATATGACATTGAATGAACATTGAACAATCACAAAAATCATTAACAAGTTAGCCATCTGTTGATTTAGTTTTATCATTTACTTGGATTAATATTAAAATGGAAATTACAAATCGAAGTGGTCAACATATGTGCAATTATCCATAGAAGGACCCCTGTAGAATACAAATGTACCTTTGGCGAGTCCTCTCCGGCGAATCCAATTCTTGCTGTCTGTGATCCGATGTCAAACACCAACGCACCAACTTCATCTAACATTTTAAAAAATGTGAGTTGTTTCTTTAGAAGGAAAAAAGTCATCTAAAGGGACCACTATACACAGGTGGCCCTACCCCTGCACAGGGTCCGACAAAAGGTTCAGCCTTCTGGAATCCTAGAGGAATTTCAACATTTTCTTCTGAATTTTTTTGTTAATGTTTGACCAATAAATCATCAAAAACATCAATTTTCTTCTGAATTTTGTCTAGTCTTCTGGGATCTAGGATCCCAGGATCCCCATTTTTGTCGGACCCTGACCCAGACTGCAATATGTGTCGTGCGCTCCCAATATCTTGGGCGCCCATCAATTTTTCGTACTTTTTTCTTGAGCAAGTAGGACGCGCGTTCTATTTGGACGCGCAATTTCTGAATTTTCGGTAAAGTTCAAGTTTTACAAAGAAGGTAAATCTTTAGGTATATACTGTAGTTTTCATCAATTATCACAAACTGCTATTTTTAAAGTATTCGTAAGTGTATGTATTGATTAAGGAAAATAACAATTATTATAGTATAGTATCTTATTATTAAATTTAAAGTAAATATAGAAAAATGTAATATGTATTATTTAAAATATTACATCATTCTATCTTAAGAATTAGATTCTTTTGAAAACATTACGTCAATATAAACTTAGAAATGCAAGAGTAAGCTCAAAAATTCAAATGTAAACAATAATAAATGCCGATGTAAAATATTTAAATGTATACTTTTAGAAAATTAGTTCATATCTATTATTGTTTTGCTTAGCATATCAAATGTATAATATGCTGAATCATGTAGAAAATTATATAAATAACACGCTGCTTAATATTATAATTCAGTAAAGGAGCAACGTTCGAAACAAACCTAGATCACATCGTATAATTATCAACATTTATCGTAACGTGTATTATTTCAATTGTGGAAATTATATAAAGATTAATGAACAGAATTATATTTATGTGTCTTAACAGTATTCACCTAAAGCCTTTATTCATTAGACAACAAGATAAGTCGTAAGGACGAAACAGTTTCGAACTATTTAGAGTTTACAACGAAGATTTTGTACAAATAAAGACGACGAATAACAAAGATGGCCGACGACGCAGAAGCCGCAAGAAGAAGATTTCAAAGAAGATCAAAGATATACGAAACTCAAATTAGGAGATTTGAATTATTAGAAAAGAATGAATTAGTATCCATTGAGCAATGGAATGGAACCCTAGCAAAGGTTTTAAAAGAAAGTGACGAGTTGGATTTAGCCGCTCAAACTTATATCGACATATTAGAAGTGAACAACGCTCTCGACGGTGATATCGAAAAAGACATCACAGAACGTATACAAATCATGGAAAATACAACAAACGAAATAAAACAAACAACAATGAAAAGAATTTATGAAATAGAAGAACGTACTTTGGCAAAACAGGAACAGATTTTAGCCAAACAACATCAGCGTGAATTGGAACTCATCGAAGCCAGAAGAGTAAATACAAGTGATCCGTACGGTTCGGCAGCCTCAGTTTCAAGCAGAAACAATGACGTCATCGACGAAGAAGATGAGACAGCCACCGACTATGACGCAATTCTGGATCAAGATCAAAATCAAGATCAACCAATCAATCCAGAAGTAGATCAACCATTCAATCCAGAAGTAGATCAACCAATCAATCCAGAAGTAGATCAACCATTCAATCCAGAAGTAGATCAACCAATCAATCCAGAAGTAGATCAACCAATCAATCCAGAAGTAGATCAACAACATCACAAAGAAGAAGATGCCAAAGTGAAAATTAAAGACAAAGGCAAATGTAAAAGTGCAAAAACTAATGTTAATGAAGCAGTCACCACGGCAACAGCAATTGAAATAGGAGCAATGACAGCAATAAAGACAATGCAATTGAACAATGACAAAAGTAAACCTGTAACAGCAACAGTAAGGCTTGCTGGTTTTACGCCGACGAAATGGAATGGAGAATTTAGGACATTTCCTACATTCCAAAACAGATTCAATTCAGCAATGAAAAATGCAGGAGTTACAGATGATAATGTAAAATTACAATGGCTAGAAAAAAGTATTCCAGAATCTTATCAATCAATTATAGAAGGAAGATCGACATTATTGGAATCATGGAAAGCTATGAAATTAGTCATCACTGATCAAAAAATTGCAGATGAAATAACGTGGAACTTTAGAAAACTCAAACCATTGGTTGACAAAGACTCAGAAGCAATACAGAAATTTGTAACGGCGATGAGAACTCACATTATGTACTTGGTGGAATTTGGAAAGAGCCATAGAACCACAGATGAAGAATTCATACGAGACCTAAAGAGAAAAACTGGAAGAGATTTTGAAGAACAAATAGACGACCAATTTGCTATTCACAATCAATTAAGACTACAGATGGGTTTAGAAGAAGAAGAGCTGACCACAAAGTTCATCATGACATTCCTGGAACGAAGAATTCAAACCTCACACACAAAGAAGACGGACAGACGACAAGGTGGTTCAACAAAGGAAAACAATACATCAAAATCAGCGAAAGTCAGCGCATTCAAAGCCAACCCAGATGTAGATTGCCAACTTTGTGGAGATGGAAAACACCACCTAGAAGATTGTCAAATATTCAAAAACAAGACTGTAAGAGATAGGGCAGAATACACTAAAGGCAAAGGGTATTGCTTCAGATGCTTAACAAAAGGTCATATGAAACCAAGCTGTGAAAAGAAGAATACATGCAAAGAATGCAAGAAATGTCACCACACCCTTCTACACTATGGTTCAACTTCTACTACAAATGATCAAGATAGTACAGTGCCAAAGATAGCCTCAGCAAGTTCAATAAACGCGAACAGTGCCAAAGAAATGGACAATGATGAATCACCAAGACTACCGATATTGAAGATTTGGGTCAAAAGTGGTTTCAAAAATGCTGATGGTTCACCAAGATTACGACCTGCGATATGCTTAATGGACGGTGGAGCAGACACAACATTAGTGAGGACAGAATTTGCAAACAGTCTTGGTATTGAAGGAGAAAATACAATCATCCAATATGAAGTAGTAGGAGGTGCAAAATACAAAGAAAAGACCAAAAAGTTTGACATCACCATTGGACGCTTCAACCCCATTCAAGAACAAGCCAAGATATCAGCATATTCAATATCAAGAACATGTGGTGCTGCTAATGCATGGCCTAAAGATTTCTTCCAACGCAATCAACACTTGAGCAAGCTGAAGAATCTCACATATGGTAATGGTGGACACATCGACATTCTGATTGGAAGAGACGCCCAACAACTGCACAAAGAGCTGCAAAGAATAGAACCAGAGCCTCAAAATGATCACCAATCAACTGGCATAGAATACCCACTTGGCTGGACGATAGTCGGAGGAAAAGAAAAGAAGAATAAGAATGAAGTCAACAACAAGAAAGTTGCATCGGTGAAGCTGAATGACATTGCTGGAGACATAGAACATGAAGAAATCAAAAAGATTTTCACATCTGACCTGGCTGGTGTAAGTCCTTCAACACGGTGCATCTGCAAAGACAATGAAGTGAATGAAGCAAGATTCATAAAGATTGCAAAGAATACCACAATCAACAATGAAGGAAGAGTAGAAGTACAACTTCCATGGAAACAAGGATACCCAGAAGCACTACCAAACAATTATACTGAAGTATATCAAAGCTTGAAAGGCAGAGTCAAAAAGATGAAACACAAAGGAGAATATGAAAGTTATGCAAAAGCAATGAGTGAAGTCATCAATTCAGGATTTGTAGAAGAAGTCAACAGACAGAAGAATGAGAAAGAATACTTCATAGAACACCTCATTGTGGAAAGGCAGAACACATCAACACCTAAAAGAGTGGTCTGGAATTCAGCAAAGATATTTCAAGGAGAATCACTTGCAAAAGCATTGGAGAAAGGACCTGACATGCTGAACTCACTTTTCAAAGTTTTAATTGCATTTAGAGAAGAACAAGTGGCATTCATTGGGGATATCAGAAAAATGTTCAATATGATTTCCATTGCAAAAGAAGACCGCTGTTATCACAGATTTCTATGGATCAATGAAGGAGATGAAGAACCAAAAACATATCAATGGAGTCGCTTGGTATTTGGTGATCCACCTAGTCCTGACTTATCACAGACGAGCCTTCATTACTTGGCAGCAGCCTACAAAGATGAATGGCCAATTGGTGGTGAAATTTTAGAAAAACATATATACATGGATGACATAGCTGATTCAAGAGAAAATGAAACGGAAGCTACAGAAGCCATGAATGAGACTACAAAGGTATTAAAAAAAGGAAAATTTGAAATCAAAAGATGGCATTGCAACAGAATTAAAGTAGAAGAGACACTCAACAAAGATGGAATTTCTACACAAACAAAGAAGGAAGAAAACAATGACGACTTGGAAACCATGATTCTTGGCCATCATTGGAACAAAGAATTGGACAATCTATCACTGAAGGCAAAAACAGTTTCATTATCAATCACATCATCAACCAAGTTAACAAAAAGAATAATCCTTGGAATGATTGCTAGGGTTTGGGATCCTCTTGGAATAATGGCACCAGCAACTGTAAATTTAAGAATCATGTTTCAGAATTTGTGGAGAGAAGGCTATGAATGGGACCAGATTATTGAAGATGAAAAGTCAGCAATTTGGATGAAAAACATTGACTGCATTGAAGCAAAGTTGAACACAGTAGTTACAAGATGCATGAAATCAAAAGGGGCAATTGGTCAGCCTGAAATCCATGCATTTGCAGATGGCGGTGATAAAGCATTGGGAACATGTGTTTTCATGAGGTGGAACATTGGCGAGAACAAATTTGACACATCATTTGTAGCTGCAAAGACCCTGGTGACTCCTGTTAAAGGTTGGACCATCCCCAGAACGGAACTAGTTGGAGCACTCATCATGGTTCGCCTTGTACAAAATATTGTTGATGCCCTCCGAATCAAGCCATCCTCAATAACATACTGGGTAGACTCAAAAGTTGTATTACATTGGGTAAGATCGTCATCACAACAGATGAAAGCATTTGTCGAAACAAGAATTGCAGAGATCCAAGAAATTGCTGATGTCAAAAACTTCTGCTATGTGCCAACGAAATTGAATGCAGCGGATCCACTGACAAAAACAAATGACACTGACTTAGAAATATGGCACAAAGGTCCACAATTCTTGAGGGAAGCAATCATTCAAGATTTCGAAACAGAAGATGTCAAGCAAGACATAGAAGCAAAACAAGATCCTGCTGAAATCAAACCAACTAAGAAATTAAAGAAACAACCAAAAAAGAGTAAAGCTACCAATAAGAAAATAAACTCAATGGTAAAGAGTACAGAAGAAAATTTGATGGATGAACAGTTGGCAAAGGAAATATTAGAAGTAGCAAACAGAGAAGAAAATTGGTTGAAATCAGTTGAAGAAGTTAGCAAAATAAACAACATTGATGGTGAGACAGCAATCTACCGTGCCTTACAAGCATTCACCAAGTGGGAAGATAAAGCATACAAGAAACTTTGCCCATTTTTTGAAGAGAAAGATGAACTATATAGATTAGGAGGACGTTTAAATCTAGCAGAAGATTTCAGTCTTTCATTGATCGCACCAATTGTAATACCTAAAGCACCAAAAGGAGAAGACCAAGGATATGAAAACAACCATCGAGGAGTTATTAGTAAAATACTAAATTACTATCATGAGAAAACATGTCACCCTGGAGTTAATAGAACAAGATGTGCAATTGAGCAAAATGGCATTTGGATAATTGGAATCAACAATGCATTGAAGAAAGTCAAAAGATTTTGTTTGCACTGTCGAAAGAGAAGTCGTCCACTTGAAGAACAACAAATGGGTCAACTTCCAAACTTTCGTCTTGAAGCAAACCAAGTACCATTTTGGACGACAGCAGTAGACTTTTTTGGACCATTGAAAACAAAGTTAAGAAGAGGTGTTGTAAAAGATGGACATGTAGCTATTTTCACTTGTACAGTCACTAGAGCAATACACTTAGAATTTTGTTACGATCAAGAAGGTGGTGAAGGTTTATCGGCACTGAAATTCTTAATGGCACTAAGAAGATTTACCAGCACACATGGCTTGCATCCAAATAGAATGTACAGTGACAATGGCCCAAATCTGGTAGCAGCATCAAAGACAATAAAGAAACTAACAGAACAATGGGACAATACTTTGCTGGAAAATGGTTTGAAAGCTGCAGGATTTCTATGGGAATGGAATTGCCCTACAGCATCACATCAAAATGGAGTAGTAGAAGCCTTGATAAAGAGTGTAAGAAAAGCATTAGATGCAACTTCAGATTGCTACAATAAATCTTTGAATCCTGATGAATGGATGACAACATTATCAGAAATTTCTTACCTCATCAACTCAAGGCCATTATTTCCAAAATCGTCTGGTGATTTGTTAGATATTTCAGAGATGATAACTCCGAATTCATTGCTCCATGGTCAGAATATGTTAATTCCACAGCCAAAAGATACCAAAGAACACCCAACAGACCGAATGACAGCCATCCAAAAGAGAATACAAGTATTTTGGGAACATTGGACGACAAACATGCCACACAATTTAATATGTAGAAAGAAATGGTTGGTAAAAAGAAACAACATTGGAGTAGGCGACCTCGTTCTGGTTAAAACAAGTGGACCACATGGCCCAGCCCCTAGAGCTGTTTGGCCCTTGGCACTGATCTCAAACACGTACCCTGGAAAAGATGGGTTAATCAGAAAAGTAAGAATTAAAACCAAAAGTGGTGAATATGATCGACCAATCGCAAAATTAGTATTAATTGCAACACAAGAAGAAATTGAGGGTAAGGTTATTAAAAACCTTAACAAAGATGTTGAAGAAATTGAAATATGATACAATTATCAATTTATAAAAGTATTAGAATGAATTAATCAATCATATCATTCGACAAATTTCCTATAATTCTCTCATTGAAGGGGATTGTATTGATTAAGGAAAATAACAATTATTATAGTATAGTATCTTATTATTAAATTTAAAGTAAATATAGAAAAATGTAATATGTATTATTTAAAATATTACATCATTCTATCTTAAGAATTAGATTCTTTTGAAAACATTACGTCAATATAAACTTAGAAATGCAAGAGTAAGCTCAAAAATTCAAATGTAAACAATAATAAATGCCGATGTAAAATATTTAAATGTATACTTTTAGAAAATTAGTTCATATCTATTATTGTTTTGCTTAGCATATCAAATGTATAATATGCTGAATCATGTAGAAAATTATATAAATAACACGCTGCTTAATATTATAATTCAGTAAAGGAGCAACGTTCGAAACAAACCTAGATCACATCGTATAATTATCAACATTTATCGTAACGTGTATTATTTCAATTGTGGAAATTATATAAAGATTAATGAACAGAATTATATTTATGTGTCTTAACAGTATTCACCTAAAGCCTTTATTCATTAGACAACAAGATAAGTCGTAAGGACGAAACAGTGTATGTTGCACAAAAAGGCACTTTTGAAGCTTTGAAAAAGAAAAATCAGCGAAAAAATTAAAAATTTCGACCCACACGAAGACTTGAACTCACGACCTTGGTAAAACAAACTCTGAACGCATTAACCACTCGGCCATCGCAACGCTAGGTCAAAGGGAACATTTATTTCCTATTTTAGACGCGCAGTTTCTGGGTCTAAACTATTCATAGCATGAATGATAGGTCTAGGTCTAAATCCAAGAATACAGAACAGAATGTATGTATGTCTGCATGAGAATGAGTTGAGTTGAGTTGAAAAAGAAGAATTCAAAAAACCATTTTAGCAACAAATAAAAATAGATATCTAAGTAATAAGTATTAAGTTGAATAACTTGAATATAAGATATCAGTGGAATAAAAATTTCCATACCTCCACCATATACTCCTCCACTCATCTTTAGTTGAAATAAAAACTGTAAATAAAGTTATACAATTAATTTTAATTATGTTTCTTTTCACAGCGACGCGACTCTTAAAGAGTCTCTTTTTAAGTAAAACAGTTACAGATTTTCAAAGTTTGACAGCTCTGTTGAACCAACCTTTTTCTAATATAATTTTTGAAAGAGAGGTCAAAACGGCGTGGAATTATTTTTGCCGCAAAGTTGACGTATAAAGTTTATAAAGTTTAGTAATGTAACTAATGTTTAGGATTCTAAGCTGTTTTTGTGAACTACTTTTCCTTTACCTGGCAGAATATATCACAATAAACAAATGAATAGTACTATACAGTATCCAGGCTGTATGGGAGTTTAATTTTATGGAATCATTGAAGTATTCGCTACTTTATACGTGTTTCTAAACAAATGATTTAATATGGAATTGCTGAAGGTGTTTCAAAATCGACCTCCAACAATATGTTTAACCAAAGATAATCCATCTCAAATAATCAAAAATAAAGATTTTCAACAGACAAAAGAATTATCAACCTCTGTAGATGTTTCAACAAATGGTTTTTATCACGCGAATCATAGACCTCCTACTTCTGAAACAGCTGTCTTCGAAGCCCATCAAGCTGTTCCTTTTGTCAAATTCCCGTCTGCTGTCGAACCAAAAGTAACTGCTCGCATGGCAAAGAATAAGAAATATATGAATTGGGTGAAGAAGAAAAAGAAAAAATCACGTCAAAATTTTCAAAAAATGCCAGAGAAACAATATTGTGAAGAAGAAGAGTGGTTTATAAATCCATCAGACAGAAAACCTGTCGAAGTTTATCATCCAAACCCAAGCTATCTTCGCACCCCTGTTGGACTTAGCCCCCGCAGTGGTATGATTCACAATAAAAATATTTCTTTCACACCTTCTGACAAAGAACCAATTATCAATATGGTAAAGAAAAACATTAAAGATATAAAACCAATCAATTCATATGATCTTGTTGGTTCATTAATGTCTACAACAAGTGTCGACAACAGGGAACGCAGTCATCATTCATACTTAAAAGCTACCATAGCTAATGAAAAGGTAATACAATTTAATACAAGCAATTGCACACCAGCGTCAACAAACACGGCAACAGTTGTATCCAAAACAAGCCAGCCCAGCATACCAAATAATAATACAAATTTCATTATCTCCCCTAGAACAGTAACCCGTACCATGTCTCTCACACAACCAAGGCAAACTACTAATAGCTCAGAAGATACGCAATTACTCAAACAGCTCAAGCAACGCCGATCAAGTCTACACACTGCAGACGACAAAGCTAAAAGACTTGTTCCAAAAGACAAAATTGTTGAACTTTCTCAAATAAATGCAAAACCACAAAAATCTACTACAACAAATACAAATAAAACAAAACTACAACGTAATAACATTTCAAAGTTGAAGAACAACAAACAATTTATGAACTCTGTAAAATATCAAATGAAAAATAAAATAACTAAAATCAGTAATACTGTTTCTTTTATAGACTTTATTGCCAAACCAAATAACGAAACATCTATAGAATGGCTGAATATATTAACAGATATGAAATGTATGATGACTCATGTTTGGCGTACCGGTGATGAATCATTAGACGCAACAAAGAATGTTGGAAATCATAATTTAGCAACATGTCAAACACACAGTAGAGTAAATAAATCAATAATCCAACCTCAAACTCAAGTTGTACCTTCGTTATCTACAACAGCAGATATCGCGTCGATTACAAGACCTACAAAAGATGCTGCGGAATTATCAACAGATAAACATGGGAAGAATAATAAAGATAGCACAATAAAAAATATCATAAGGCCAGCCTTTCACGTTGGATTGTTATCGAAACCTTCATCTGTTCAGAAGACATCACAGCCACTAACAAGTTCTATTGACATTGCTTCTCTGGATGAATCTAACCACGAAAAATCAGAAACAAATAATTTATCAAAGAAAGGAAAATCCCTAGAAATAGATCAGTCCTCATCTAAAAGTGCAACTGTATCTCTTGAAGTAGACAATGCAAAAGTCATTAATAAATCTACCAATACTCAAAGAAACAATGTCAATAATATGGATCTACATAAAACTGTTGATCAAACAAGCATTTCTGGTAACACTACAACGATTCTCGATGTCACGGAAAATCACAAGAAAGTCAACAAAGAATATTTTGAATCTATATTTGGTACTGATATAGATGATGATATAGGCATTAATGATGATGATAAGGATGATATCGCTATAGAAGAGTTACGTATTAATGATAATGATATTACAATTTCATCATCTGACGATTCAGATGATAATAATGATCATGCTGTTAAGAGACCAAAAAAGAAGGTTACAATGTTATCTTATTGGAATGAATTAGATAGCAGTAGTTCCAACGATGAAAACTCGAAAACGAAATGCACAGATGTTACTAAAGATAAACCTGTTAATGATAAATCAGTTGTTGAAAACAAAAATATTGTCGATATTCATAAGAAAACAACTGAACTCTCAGAAGGTGAATTAGAAAGCAGTGGTTCTGACGGAGAAATCATTGGCGAGGATATTCAGAATGGCTTCACAGACAATCATAGAAAGATATTAGACAATTCACAAGATAATGGAACGGAAACTGATGTTATTATTGAAGCTATGGATAAACCATTTGAAGATCTTAATAGCAATCGTAGATTATTGAATGAGGAGACATCAAACAACATCTACAATAGCGAGATTAAATGTAGCCTTGCTGAACGAAAACGCCGTTCTGCAAGACAAAAACGAAAGAAAGAAAAGTTGAATCTGACAAAACTTTTGGAAAATAAAAAACGTGAGCTTTTAAAAAAAGCAAATAAAGAAGAGCAAAGGATTGAAAAGGTAAAGACATAGTTAAAAATGTTTTCAAGGCTCAAGTTAAACTAGCCAAATCACTTCTGGTTACGTGAATGAACCATAGATGTTGGTTTAGCGGGACTTTCACTGCTCATCAATTTTGTCAAAACACGGCTTCAATGCAATCTGTCTAGTAGTAACTTAGGCAGGCAAGTCCAATTCAGTTGTTTTTGTGAACAGAACATATAGGAAAATGAAAGACAACTTAAGCTATGTTGCAGAACCAAGGCCCACCCTTGGGCTATTATAGGAACAGGGCCAATCATCTGCTTGGAGAATAATTTCTCCATAAATGGATACGATGTGACCTGCGTCCTGGACTCCTAGTTTTCAAACAGGCCAGATCAATTTCAGAAGAAATTTGTTACTTACTGATTCATTAACTAAACCTCGACAGAACACACAAAACAAACAATGGGTAGGCCTATATATATATATTGTTAATTTATGTAGTACTATTAATTGATAGAAAAAGTTGGAAGAGAAGAAAAATGATGCTGTTGTGAACCGTATCAAACATTTGCCTATTGATCTATCCGTTGCTTTAATCGAGGTGAGTAATTAAGACACTATTAGTCTAGATTTTTACAACTTCTGAAGGCTCACACATGTATTAGGCTATAGACCTACAGACGTGAAATGGCGGATATCAGTAATTTTCTGCCTTATAGGCTACACTCCGAAATTTATCTTTCAAGAAGTCTATTTTCAACATAATTTATACTTTCATGTCTGATTATAAGAGCTAGCTAAAGCTGGACTAATTTATACGGTTTGTTCGATAGACATACTACATATACATAACACACAGCTATGTTTGTATTATAACGATGTCCAGTGATTCAGTCAATATGATTGGTTCAGAGTCTGATGCCAAATTACCATAGCAAAACTAGGTTTTTAAAAAACACAATCGATCTTACAATTCAAACTTAATATCACAAATGAGAATTTCCAATTTGATCACGAGTTTTCAGCAACTCTTCATGAACAAGAAATTCATGTAAATGCTTGTAAAAGTTATGCTAGTTACAATACAAGCAATTAGCGCACAGTTTCCTATGATGAACTATTGATATTTGGCCCATTCGAGCCACTTCAGGAGATATACTTAAAGGCCAAAATCGTTTGCCGCAGCTGCTCATGATTTTCTGATACCTTCTTGTTTTCTCCTTGCGTGCCTCTCCTGCGGCAAATATTAATAGCTCATAGGAAACTGTGCTCCAATTAGACCGAGCGCCACATCTCTAAAACGGCAGGTTTCTCCGGGCATTCATAAAAATACCATAAGTACTTTCCTCTTTCTTGTTTTATTCAAATTTTATTGTGGAGCTCACCAACGATGAATTTATAAATCATTTCACGGTCAGAGCCCTCTTAATTCATACATTTCGTGTTTTCGTCATGCTTCCATGGATTCACAAAATGATCGGAGAACAAAAGAATCAAAGACCATGAAGCTCACATGCAGCATTTTCTCAAAATGATAAGAAGGCTTTGACCGTGAATCATGAAATATAAATTGGATTTTGAAGGGTCCACAATAAAATTTAATTGAAACAAGAAATAGGGAATTATTCAGCATATTTTTATGAACACTTTATGTGATTTTCAAGTTGCCGTTTTAGTCCTGTGTCTAAATTGCTTAGCAGCTTATTTTATTTTTGATGGGTTTATGGGTTTTAAATCAGAATGCATTCCAAACATGTGATCAGATGGGGGTTTTTGCATAACAGGGTAAAAATGACGCCCCAGATCAGAAGAAACGTGTAAGAGGAAAGAAAAGATCACGTGCTGATAAACGAGAGGATTCTACAAAGCAAAGAAAGTTTGAAGAAAAAAAATTGCGACAAGCCGAGAATAAAAAATCACAATGTGTCTACTATATGAAACATGCTTGTAATAAGGTATGATATTGATGCTTTTATCTTATGAATACAGGAGAAGAAATAACTACGCTTTCAGCATTATATCCCCATTTCCCCTTAAACAAAAAAATTCAGAAATTAATCGACATCAAAGTGGCCTAATTTTTCATGAAATTTTCATGAACACGTACATAATTTGTTGAAGTTCATTTTCCAATTATTATCCCATCTGCATAAAGCAGCTGCTAGGGTACCCTGAATAAATACCGAAAACGTACTGCAATGGTACTAAAATTCATCATAAACTTTAATCTAGGTTCTTCTCATTCCACCGAGAACCAAGTGAAATGCAATTCTCAATAAAGTTTGTTGTTGTTTACGGTGTAAGAATAATATTTTTATTTTTAGGCCGATGATTGTCCTTTCTCTCATGACTTTACACCACCGAAGCGTCCATCCCTCTGCAAGTATTACATCATGGATGCATGCAATAAAGAAATAGATTGTCCTTTCATGCATAATATCCTTTCAGTGCTAATAAATATAATTTACTGACTACTGCTCGGATATAATTTCATAGCCGCATCGCTGTTTATTGTCACCTATAAGCAGGGTTTTGATGTTTGTTTCTGTCAAACGGATTTACTCAGAAAACAGAGCTCCACTCTGTGAAAGAAATTGATGACCTCAAGGACAGCTATAGGGCATCCGGCTGTCAAAATTACACAAGCTGCAAACGTACAAACAAAACTAATCAATCGCCCGATGAAAAAAAGCTGCAAGCTTACAGGTTTGTGGATAAATAATAAATGCAACAAAATACAAAAAAAAGTTTGTGGACCTATTCATGGAAATGAAATTGCCAAAATTTCCATGAGCACTCCATGAACATTCAATGAACTGTTGATACAAAGTTCATGAACAACTGGCAAATTTCATGAACTTCATTAAGTTTTTACACATGGGCAGGGCTTTCACCTGGTGGTTCAACTTCCCTAATGTCAAATCAGCCTTGACGTTTGATCTATTCCAAATGAGTACCACTTTCATCATAGTGAATGGAATGATCCAGATAGAATCCGATATGGATAATTAGATGTAAGAAAAATCACTCCTTTAAAACATGAGGGATGACCATTCAGGTGCCTTAGTAGGGTGATACTATAAACCTTTATTACATATGTCTTAACTAGAACTATATATATATGTAGCATAACATGTCACGCTATATAATATATAACATATATATACATGCAATCTGTAACAATGATCTGTATTATTTCACCAGTGAGATGTACATAAGTCGCGGACAGACCACAAATAATTTATTTACAGACAGACACTACTATTAATATAGGGATATAAACATTCAATTGATGTACTGTATAATAATTGCTGTACAATGAAACCTGTATAAAACAGTCAGTCGTCACCATATGCAGGTGACCTTTATGTACAGGATTGATTCAATACAAAAACTTTGGAATTAGCAAAAGTGACCACTATAGACAGGTGGTTGCAGCTGTGCATAGGAGACAGTTATCGCATATTTGACTGTACTAAAACGTCTCGTTCTTTTAATATTTTGCCGAATAACTTATTCAGCAATATTCAACAGCTTCATTAGTATCCTTAACAGATATTTCCACAGGAATTTCCGTGCAAATTTTTCCATTTATACAGAAGTGGTTGTCAAAATGGTATCGATTGCAAATATTCACATGCACCTTTGACGAAAGAAACAAATGAAATTCTTAAACAGGTAAGGGAAAATCCATTAGGCAATAATGATATAGAATTTGGTTTTTGATATAGCCTGGATTTAGTTTGATTGAAAAACAAATAACTGAATTTTTATCAACATCTTATTCTAAATGTTTCAACCGATCCATGTTTTCTAACGGTCATGGAGGAGAGGTACAGCGGATAATTGCATTTTGAGACGTTAAAATACATTAAAATTCATGTTATGATTATATTCCAAAATTGATCTGTTAATCGTTCAAAACAGTTTTTGATCTAAGGCTCCATAAATTGTCATAATGAGTAATGACTGAAGTCTACCGATATTCACATCGCCTTCAATCAATAGCTGTTAATTATTTGAAGAAGAAAAAAGATTTTGAAACGAATGAAAATTATGTAGAATAGTTGAAAAAATCTGCTAGTTCCAATGTTTTGTTAGCCCCATAGTAAAGTAATCCGCTACAATAACTCATGCGTGTGCATTAATTAATGTTGAATGTATTTTATATTCTAGTCTATTGCTATTCAAAAAAATGCTGACGCTCCAGGTAATCCACCGTCTAATCAACAGAAACCTAAGGTTGATAGTAACATCAATATAGTTGATAATCACGTCGAACAAACAGAACCAGTAGATACTTATAACGGATTACTATTTACAGAAGTAAAACAAATGTAAATTAAAATTATTGTATAGAAATAATTAGAGGAGTAAATTGATTGGTTGTAGTAGGATTTGTTGAATTCAAATATTTATTAGAAAAAATATGTTTTGTAAGATATTTTCAGCGTTCTGTTGCTTGTTTTTTCATCCATTTATACCAGTAGATTAGATGTTTTATTCATACAAACCTGAGAAATATTAGCTTGCATCACAGACCTGATTCATTTACGATAGATATATCTTGGTAAAATCAATACACTACACATAATATTTTGGTTTTCTTAATTATATTTTGAAAAATTTGATTTTTTATTGATTGTTGGAATACATTAGCACAACTGTGAAGAATACCCAGATCTAATCACTTCGCTTTTGATAATTCGCTAACTGCTGATTGGCTTCCTTGTGGCTACAAAATATGTGTATTGCAACGTGATAGCGTCAGCAACAATAACACCAGATTTGATCGATTACATTACAATTTTCGGAAGCAAAGGATATACTGGATTAATTTCTAGCCCATCTTCTTAGCAGAGTGGATTTTGCTTGGCTAGAGAAACCCTGGCATACCGGATGACTTTGGTATAGTGTAATTCAAATGCCTAACTGGTACGGAAATCATTAACCTTGGATAGATATCCGATATAATGGGATTCCAGCCTTAACCAATCACAGTTCCGTAGAAAATTTAATAACAGAGAAACCTGTATATAACAGCCAACTACGAGAGGCAGATAAATTGACTATTATAGACAGGTGGCCTTTATATACAGGTTTGATTCAATGGAATATACTATTTTAGACATTGCAAGAGTGACCACTATAGACAGGTGGCCGCTTTATAGGGGTGACCGTTATAACAGGTTTGACTGTACCATAATTAATTACTTAAGCAACAACAAAATAAATTCAGCATAATTTCAATTTTATTCAAACAGATTTCATTTTGTTGAACCTGCAACTACATTATACAATTGAACAATAACATAAGATGATTTATGTTAATAATAATAATAGACCCACCATCATCATTATTTTAAATTCACTAGATTTTATTAACATATAATGGTAAATCCTATTATTATATTTATATAATCTTCTTGTGAATTTAATTGTCATTTCATTGACAAATAATACAACTAAGTTTTATTTACTTGTTAAATGATGATTAATTATATTCATGTATGAAGAAAAAATAAATAAATATCTAAGGAGGCGGCATCGGTATAGCCGTTGATGAATTATTAAATTTTTCGTTACTATCCTTATTATCTTTCTGTTGTTCTTTTGAAATTGAATCGTAACTAGGAGGTGCTGGCATTGCAAATGCGGTCGTCGCATGCCCATTAGATTCACCATTAGATTTTTCTAATGATGGTGAACTATACGCTTTAGGTTCTTCAGTTATAATACTACTTCGATCATCTTCACTTTGATCGGCACTTTTACAGATGTCTTCATATTCAGCTTGTTCGTCGTCAGTTACAACATGTTTCATCTTACCGCAACAGAAATTACAGCAAAAGCAGCAACAACAACAACAGAAGTAACAACCAGTTAATATTCCACAAACAATTAAAAAACCTTTACACCATGCACTGCTAAGTAAGAAATAGGTCTTGACATTCTAAATAAGAAAATTAAGAAAAATGGTTGTCAAACATTCTCTTGGGTTGCGTTTTCAAAAGTTTTAAGATGGTCAAAATATTATCTTACTTTCAAGTAAATAATCCAACTCGAATGTAATTAACATCTTTAAACTTTGCTTTGGTGACCTCATGTACAACATTTTCACAAAAACATATCACTGATGTTTGACCAAAATTATTAAACATAAGGATTTTGGGGTATTTTTAGATTTTCTTGTTACCATTCATAAAAAATTTACGGGGGACAATTTTGTTTTTAATATTCTTCAATGGTAATGATTTATATATGTATTGTGAGTGAATGATATGTTTTGACATTTTGCATTGGTTAAAACATATCAAAACCAGGCTAACTAAACCGTGCGAATTGCAATTTGCTTGAATTATATTATCAGGACTGTCTTGAAGTTACACAAATTTTAGAATAAGAAAATAATAATTATGCGCTTGCCCTCCGTATTCTTTTTGCATGCAAATGAGAAAATCTAAAAATACCAAAAACTTCTCATTTTCAATATTTTTGGTCAAACAACGGTGATTAATTTTTGTGAAAATGTTGTAAATAAGGTAAAAATTTCAGATTTTCAAATTTCAGATTTCAATTATATACGATATTAAATACAGTTTAGTTGAATTATTTAAGTAAAGGTAAGATAATCATTATGACCATTTTAAAACTCTTGAAAACACAAATTTGAGTTGCACATCACAGTTCTCGTTATCTTATATTGGTAATACAGTAGACACATCGGGTTCACTATAACAACAAAATCACTACAGTACTAGAATATGTATTTGCATCTACATTATGTTAAATTTGATCCAATTTCCAAACATCAAAATCCAACGTGTAAAATACTAGATCTGCACAACATTAAAAATTTGAATGCAGAATCTTTCATAATTTTCTTAGAATATTGTTTGTAATGCTAGATAGTTAAATTAAGGATGAGCTGATAGATTTTACTATATTTTCAACTATATTACATTCTTGTGTATTTGTCCACATATTAAACTTTGAGCATTAAAAAAGAATCTGCCGTCGTTATTTTGGGCATCGAAAGAACCGTGTCATATCTAATGCCAACATCAAAATGTGAGACATTGTGCAATGTGAGATGTTCTAAGAAAGTTATCGGTTTATAGGAGTAGGCCTAACAATACCTGCAGCAAAAGTAGCTTGAAATAAACAATAAAAACACTAATTTACCTCTTCACCAAATTGTTCTGCGATGTATAATCCCATTGTTCCATATTGATCGTAGATTTCACGCTTGTTAGGATCAGATAATATAGTGTACGCATGATTGATATTTTTGAACTGCAGATAAATCAAGAAAAGTTCATAATGAAAAAAGGCTGCATAGCTATTAGGGTTGACTCATAAATAATTGAAACTCGAAATTTCTACCTTAAATTGTTGTACTCTACCGAGTGTTTTGATTACTCTGCCAAGTTATACGTTTTTAAGAAATAAGAGTTTGAAAAATTGGCCATTTCAAATCTTCAAAAATGGAGATTCAAAGTTTGGTGACTCCATAATGTCTAATTTATAATCACGACGAGTGACCGCGGCATGTTCACAACAGCTACCGATCATTCGACAACAACAAAAATTTGATAATCATGTTTGTTATGAACGGATGCTTGATAGTTGTCGTGATCTAACTCTCCTCACTCGTGGTGATCAGAAATTAGACAGTGTGACATCATTTAGCTTTAAATCTCTGTTGATCAAAATATGAAATTTTTAATTTTTGAAATGCTTATTTCTTGAAAAACACATATCCGTCTACGGGGAAAACTTGGGAAAGTAATCAAGGCACTTAGTACAACAATGAAAATTACTTTAAATTATTCTAGTCCTTCGTGTTTAATTTCTAGCAACGCATAATATTAGCAACACATAATAATAACTAATGTACTGTATATAAAGTTAAAGAAAGTCAATATTAAAGTGCACATGACACGAAACAATTTTACCACAGATTCGAGTAGCTGAAGCTAAATTATGAAGAATGGTGACAATGATTTCTTAGTTTGAACGCGTATAAGCAGAGATATTCAAGTCAATAGTTTTTCTCTTGAGATTGAGAGGTCCGTTTACCAGACCCAAAATAATCCTGGATATAGCCCTGAGAAGTAAGCAATTATGGTTCTTTCCCTATTCATTGCAGCATTATTAATCAATCGATATACCGGTAACCACATACCCGTTCAGTTGATTCTGGATCATCAGGATTCTTATCAGGATGATGTTTCAAAGCCATCTACAACAGAACACATGAAAATGTAGGCAAGCGTAGGCACATAGGCTCTGTGTTTATTATCACCAACTCATCATGCCCAGCTACATCACGGATATCTAACTACAGTCAAACCTGTTATAACAGTCACCTCCATATAGCAGCCACCTGTCTATAGTGGTCACTCGTACAATGTCTAAATTAGTAAATTCTATTGAATCGAATACTATTCGAATCAGCACTTGAAATAACGTTTGCAAGATGGCCAGACACGTTGCCGGTTGCCTGACAAAATCTCGTGTTGAGTCTTAATCAGGTTACCACTATCCACAGATAGGCGCTGTATAGAGGCACCTCTTATTTATGTTAGGTTGGACAGTAATTATAATTGGGGTTATCAACTGTTTCAGTTTTAGCAGAAATAATCTAACTGTGGTATCTAAACAGATTGAGCAGAATACAGCCTTAACAGCAGAAGAAGCCGTACAATAAGTCCCTTCAGTTTAAACTTGAAAATGTATGTATACTTTATTGTTTACTAGCTGATTATTAGGGTGTAGCAACATTCAATATTCCGCTACGTGTTTAATGTCATGTTTAATTACATTTTTATAATCCGCTCTTTTGTCGCCTGTGTCTAAACGGCAATGTGTCTGAACTAGAACACGTCTAGTTAGATTCCTTGTTGATGTAATGATTTTTTCACAAACAAATTCGATATTTGTGCATTTTTTGAAAATAAGACTGTATCACAGGGTCTAACAAAATCTGGCAAATTGGCAACTCGGTTTCAGTAAGGCTGGCCAAAATTCTGAAGAGAATCAATCAAATTTCTTAGTTTTTTCCAAAATCAGAAATTTACAATATTCGGACCATTTGATGTGAAAAGATTTTGTAAAGATTTGTTGATAGAAATGACAGTTACTGGAAGGAGAATTAATTTGTTAGACTCTGATTATCTATGAAGACTACGATGCATAGGAATATGCCTTGATTGGGATTATTGTTAACTGTGATATTCTGAAATATATCAGGAATTATGGAATATTCTTCCTGATTACATGACATTATAAACAATCATTACCTTCCTGTATGCCTTCTTGAGTTGTTCCGGGGTGGCATTTTCTTCAACTCCAAGTGTAACATACAAGGATTCAACTTGGTTCCTGAAATAACGAATAACATACAGTGGAAACAGGGAAATAAAAGCTATCTATTCCATTTTTACGGAGGATTAGCTCAGATGGCAGAGCAACCGAACTTCAGATCGAATCATATCTGATCGACTGTGGTTCAAATCCCCCTAAGGTCAACTCAGCCTTGACTTTATCTGAAACATCAAATGAGTACCATCTGAGGATGGCGGATGGAATGGTCCAGAGGGAATTGCATTGTGAGTAGCTGCGGCGCATCGTTGCGCATTGACAATTGAGACCTATCTGCCATGAAATCTGTTGAAATTGATCTGCAGTGTCGTGGCTGAGATCAACAAAGAGCGTTTAAAATCATTGCTCTCAGCGAAAAAAGCCACTCATCTAGAAATAGAGGAGTGGTACGGGTGCCTTCGGTAGGGCGACACCGTCTACATTACTTTCTTTTATTCCATGAGATCTGAAGAAATTGACCAGTATAAACAGATGGCCTTTAAATACAGAACAGATTCATTAAAAAGTGCCATTATTGAAATTTCTATCAGACATTTGAGAATTTAATTTTCAAGAATAGTCTGACAACTAGGATAGTTTGATAATTTTTAATCGATTTCAATGGCAAAAAGCAATAACTGGAATTTTAAAAGGCCCAAAATAGTCTGAAAATTCTCATGTCCGCTCTATAAGGTTACCATTAATTATTGACAGCTGGAAAATGTGTAGAGGTGTCTGTTATAGCAGGTTGGACTGTTCTTATAATTGAGGTATCAAGACCCTGAGAAAAACAGTTCATGAACGTTAATTGGCCACAATTTCCATGAACTGTTCATGAACTTTTCATGAACAGTTCATAAACCCTCACAGACAGTTCATTTTTTTATGAACTCCTGAACTGTTTTTCGCAGGGGTGTTAATAGTTTTAGCACAAATAATCTAAATGTGGTATCTAGATAGATTCAATAGAAATACAGACTTAACAGCATAGACCAGACATGAGAATTATGAGAATTAAAGTTTCAAATATAGTCTGAAATCAAGGATATATTCGGATATTTGTAATGAATTTCTATGGGAAAAGGCGATATCTACAGTTCACAAGTGTGGAAATAGTCTGAAATCCATTAAAAGTCTAAAGTTCTTATGTCTGATAGACTGAAATTACAAGCAAGATGAATTTTGTTGGAAAAAGATTACATATCAGAGTAGGGAGGTTTAGATTTAGTACCAGTACTGTTTCAAGTTTAGTCGATAGGGAGACGGGGGAATACCGGGACCCGTTCTTTCAAAACAAGACATTTAGATTCAATAACATAAAAGATCAGTCTTTGTTTTTCAGGTAAACACAAATTTCTGACATTTGTTCAGGATTCCTATTAATTCTATGTAGAAAGTTTGTAGCGACAATATAATTCTATTAAAAACGCCATAGCAAAACCATTTATATAACAAAGCAAAACAATGAAATCAAAACATGTACTCGGTAGTTAATGTTTGGCGTCACAAAATTACTATAACTTCATGTCAATAATCCCAACTAAAAAAATTGTCATCATGTTTAGCTGGTGTCAACTCAAAACAAATTATTTATTAAAGCAAAAGTTGCGGTTTCAGAAAGAAAATAATATTTCATCTGACCCTAGCCACCTACAGCTTGAAGTGTCATATATCATCATAACAAGCAAGTTTTTGTAGTTTATGGTTTCATTGTTTGTAACATAATTTGGTGTGTTGTTTCAATGTCAGCCTCTTTACTTTTATAACAAAGGAAACATCTGCCAAATGCCAGTTACGATATTTCAAAATTACACAAAATCATATGTATGAAAACTGAAGTTGAAATTTCAAGTGCAGAAAAGTTGCAATATTATTATTATATTAACAAATTGGATTCAATGTTATTATTGAAAATGCTAAATTAGATTTTGATTGATTGATTGATTTCATCACTATAGGCATACTGCTGATGATCTGAGTTATGATAATGATTTTTATGATACTGTCAAAATTATGATTACGTCATTAATGGGGCAATAATCTGTTGCAATTCTTACTCAAAGATCTGAAGGCTAGTTTAATATAATATACACATCATCCGCAGAGGTTCATTACAAATTACATTTTTATAGTCATATGTCGATAACAATTAGTATTCAACAGCCTTTCTCATATATAATAGATACATAAAGGGTTTGTATGATTTTAGAATCTTTCTTGACATTTTAAAATAATTCATGGTCTAATGCCATTCTCATAAATCTGCATTCAAAAACTGTCATAAACAGAATATTTCTGAAACAAGCCGTAGTAATTATGCCAGATCTAAAGGATGTTAGATATTAGACAATTACTATACAATTACATAATAGATCATGAAAAACAAAATTATTCCTTCGCGTTTGCTTGCGGCTAAAATTCATTGAAAACATATGCTCAGGGTTCGGTGATAAGACAACAAGTTTATCGGTTCGCAAAACATGAACTACATGATATTTAATCAACATAAATTTAAATTAAAAATAATAGATAACGTTGCATAAATAGTATGAGTTACAATCTCAAATATCAATAAGAAAAATCCACAACTTTGAAGAATAAACAAACCAGCAGTCAACAGAAAGATAAATTTCGTGGTGAACAGTGTTAAAAATAAGCTTTCTTACTTGTCGTTTTCGTCTTTTTTAGTCATAATGGCTTTATTTAATAGCTCTTAATATTACTGTCTTATCTCCCCATTCGTTTGAGTAATTTAATCACTGATTTAAAGAATAATCATATATTTTTTGCGCCCAACATGGGCAAGTCGCTTCCCTGAAGCCGAACCTATCGCAGAAGTTTTATTCTCGTGTGGTGGCATGAGATCAGATTAGAGCCCAGACTTTATCTAATAAATATGACGTAAAAGGCTAAATATATCCTGTTTCAATTTTGGACCCTCCCACTTTAGGACCTTAAATTTAGTAAGACATTCACTCAACACAGAACATCTTGAATAAAATTATATTACTGTATTCAATTTCACCAAATTAATGTAAAACTCTCACCGTCCACTGTTAATTAATCGATTAACTATGCTCCCTCCAAGATCATCCAACAGAAAAAAATATTGCCAGATTTCAATTTGTGGGAAGGTCAAATGGAGAAAAGAAAATTATTTATATTTATATCCAGCTATATTTCAATGAAAATTAATTCATATGGTAAGATCTAGTTAGAAATTTTTCGTTTTTCTTCAAACATCACTTATGAATACGCTGCTGAAATTCCAAAACGTGAAATCTGAATTATCATTTTGTTCTAAGTATATGATACTTACATGCAATTTTTAATCTAGAATTCAATATATTTTATTCTTACAAGACGAACAATAAACTGTCCTTATTGGGACCTATAAAAGATTCTACTATGGGAAGATATGTCGATCCCTTGTAGCAATCAAAACAATACAAAAGACAATAGAGGGACTGATATGTTTCCATGTTACCTTGTCTCTGGACAATCTCTGAAGTTAATTTCAGCATTTCAATGTTTCATAATGGAGGAATATATTTGTGCCCCTTATATAATAGAGAAGATTCAATTCTTGCGATTGTGGGTTTCTATATACCTGCAAACACAACTCAAAATCTAGAAAGGACGTCCTGTAATCTTATCATACTTTAAATTGAGCTATGAATTGAGCGAAGTAATTGTAAAATTTTATCAATTTGCTACTTTCAAATTTAGGAAATGCTGAAGATATGTTTTCATAATTACTTGAGGAAAGAAATAATATAAAATTGCAGTACAGTATATCCTCTTGTGAAATATACAACATTTTCTTTCTTAAGTGTCATATTTCTTAATAATATTTTTAAAAGAAACCTATATTCTCAATTCACTCAAGTTTATAAATGTTCACATCTGTAACAGGTCAAAATACATCTATCTCGGCTGAGATAACATTCGTAAAACACGGTTCAAAAATAATTGTTAAAATCAACGCAAAATTTCAATGAACTATTAACGTGATCCTCTATATCGACTGTATGTTATAGAGTAAAACCCTTGCCATTTCTTTAAAAATATATATTTTATATATAATGTTATTGAAACCTGCAAAAATTGACATTTAAAATTAGGTATATGAACTCGAAACTTACTTCGGATCTTCGGTCGGCATTTTTTGATATCTATGGGCCATCCTCTATAAATATTCTTTGATGTTTTTTGTATATAAATACCATGTCATCAACTGTATATAATAAACATTATTCCAAGATCACTGTATTTAGAAAATTTACAATATTTTCAATAAATTCAAGCCAGACTTTCTTCGCTTTTCTTTCGATAATATAATATTTCTTTTACTTTCAAAACATACAGTTTACCGTAGCATGTCGAAGAAAACAATAGGTATACGGAAAAGACAAACACGCATAAATGACGTAGTAATTTTAATTTCTAGTGAATAAAATATAATTTTACTGATAAAACATGAACTAAGTAAAATTATAAGGAAATTTCATAAGTTATAAAAGCTGTTTTAGGTAAAGATTTGCACCTGTCTCAGCCTTTCTTATTGTTATGACGAACAAAATAGACAAAATAATTCTCATTTGCAATTCTAATTAGATAGAAACAGATGTTTTCAAAAAAATTACATAAAATGTGCACACTGTTCAATACTTCAAGTTTTTAAAGCTACGGTAATAAACCATATATTTAAACAACGATCTCAATTTTAATGCAATAATATATTGGTGATATACCTATGTAGAATAATCATAAAAACAGAATTGACGAAAAATCGGATAAAAACATTAGAATCTTTGATAATTTTACTGTATCGTTATGATATAAATTATATGGAGGCCCTTTAGGGGTGTTTGAATTGTGAAATATTGGTCCAAAAGATGAAAAGAAATTGAAATATTTCAAAATTTTTATGATGAAATACTGTCAATGAAAGCACATAACTATTATCTTCAAACTGCTCTCGAATGGATCACTTCAAAATTTCAAATGATTCAATGAAAAATAACAAATGACAAATGAGTGTCGATTTTCGGAATGACATATCTGAAATTATTAAGCATTATGAAATATTTAATAAACATTTGACTGAAATATGAAATATTCGGAACCCTAACGTGGCCTCACGTTTTAATAATATAAAAACATCTTGAAAGTCATTAACCTTTTTCGAAAAATAAAGTTGCTATGGAGATATTGAGTTGTATAGATCTGTGCTTACAAGATTATATCAAAAGTATATTTCATTTTTGAAGTGCCATAAAATGCCTTTATTAAAAACTTCTAGCCTTTAAAAGAAAAGTTTACTGAAAGATTAGACATGATTATATCAAAAGCAACCGTATAATATTTAATATCTATGTTCTTTCGAAGTTTCGATTATTTATGAAAATGGCAGATGTTGAGCAAACCTCATCTTGATACAAATATTGGACATAATACTATTATTTTATAGAATGGACCAACGTATGTAGAATTAGTCAATTTTTATAAACATCAACAAGCTTAGTACTGTTGTATACGTTGTTCTCAATTTTAGGCAAATTCCAATGTATAAATCTCAGTATCACTGTGACGCTGATTCCTGAGATTTGCTGATATTCTCATCAACATGACCTTTTATCATCCCGATTAAAGCCCTAATCGCAGATGTATTAAAGGCCCGGGGGTAACTTATTTATAAGGGGACGTACCAATTTGTGAGGGCACGTCTTCGACATGGCCTCTGGAAATTCTGGGGACATATATTTCAGAATTTTCAAGTTTGTCGGGGTTTTGGTTTTCAAAACGATCCAACAATTAATTACAATGCAAACGCACAAAGCTATCTTGAAGTTGAGGATAATTTTTATCTACCGGGGGTTGCTTATTTTTGCATTGAAATTGGCATCCTCCCGTACATGAAGTTACTCACTAAATAGCATGTTAATTGCTTTTTCGTCCCATTGCAAACGAGAAATCATTTCTCATTTTGGTTACAAAAACAAATAAAAGTCATGCACACACTCACATACACACTCATCTCTCCGGGATAAAAGGTTATAATTTATTTTATAAAGATAATGGATTTTAAATTGACAGATAATTCTCGCAGAGTACAATTCTAAGGAAAAATATCTAAAAATGATATATACGTTTTCAACTTGTTGGTTTTCGAAAACCTCAGCTATGAAATTGTGTAGTAATAAATTGGTTTTCGAAAACCTCAACTATGAAATTGTGTAGTAATAAAGACTGTATTTATTGTATATGACCCTGTTAAAAGTGAACCGACTCTTCTATTCTAGAGGCCCGAGCGAAGTTAGGCATCAAATCTTACACCGTCCAAAAATGACCTTTTTCAACTAAAACTAGTTCCGTACCCTTTTTCAATATTTAGTATAGCCTAGCTCCACAAGACCCACTATTTCGCTGCGCCCTATACGAAGCGAAGTGAAGTACAGGGGCATGTGGCACAGGTCTAGATTTAGTAGGTCAGTCATCTTGGCATGTGAAAACATTTAAATCTCTGCTGATTTCACTGTATCATTTGATACAAATTATGCAAATTAATATTGAGTAGTTCATCTGGTGGAACTCTCTGCCTGGATTATTAGTAACCTCCAAAAGCCTCTATTTATTCAAGAGAGGGCTTGCTAACGTAGCCCTATAGTGGCCTATAGTTTCCTCATATTGCGAAATACTTTGAACGTAGTTTATCGATAGCGTTTCTTTTGGGAAAGCCTATAGATGATTTGATTTGTTCATCAAGATATTTTTTGCTATAGTTCTTGATAAAAAAATGTGTGTCAAATTTCGGGCAATTTTGCACGAAATATTACAAAAATGGTGCAATTTTGAAGGTATGCAGTAAACTCGCAAATATATATATATATATATATACGATACCGAGACTTCATACCAAGATGGAATGCATGCCAGAAGAATGTATTTCTTCGAAACTGTTTTGACAAATAAACATACATACATATCAATATGGCAGATACTACGGCTTTTTTCGGGCAAAACGCCCATTTCGTCTAGCAAAATTGGCAAATATACCCCCTTGTCAGAAGCATACAGCTACAGCCGTACCCAACGTCCCATTGAATCATGTCGTGATGAACTAATTCGATTGAAATAATAAAGATATCATATAATACTATTCTATATGTATTAAATTATTGAATGTATAGTACGTTTGTAATAATTATTAATCATGGAATTTCCATTACAATAGTGTAGGTATTTACAAAACTCAGCGGTACTGAGAACTATTTATAGATAGTATTGATTTAGTATTCCTTAAATCGTAATACAACTATATATGTTTTATTATATTCTATCTATATAAAGTTCAATTTACGATGATATTATTTTAATCCGTTGGACAAAATAGCGTAGATTTGGTCAACAATTCAATTTCTCGCAGTACCTCCTGTGCAAGATGCTGTGATCCTGTAATGGACATACGTTCTTTGAAAATCTTTTCAAAACCCTTGGAAATAGAAACAACGATAAGATTATGATATGATGCGATGTGATACATGGTGTCAAATTGAAGCAGCAAAGACAGGCAAATACAGGAAATGTGGGTTATACATTGATTCACTTACGTACAGCCTAATTAGATTTTAATTTGAATGAAATTGTTACGAATATCATTGAAAAATATAACGCCAAGAATTCAACATGGCTGTTTTTCAAACATGTTTGCAATATTAGAAATATATAGTAAGAGTTACATCTGAATATAGCAAATCCCAAGCTGTTACCTTTCTTAATTTCGCAATTGAATTTTTAATTACAGAGTATACATTTAAATTGATTTTATGAAAGAATATTCAATCTGTCGCAGCCCTAGTCGCCATTTTCAAAACATGTGTTCTAGTTGTTTGGTTAAAACCGTGCAGGTATAGGTCTATATCCGCACACGTGCGGGTATAGACCTATACCTGCACGCTTTCAGTGGTTGCTATGGAATTTCGTGGGTTGTCTTGACATAACTGCTAAACACGTGGTACAAATCCACCAATCATGACACAAGTTCTTTTCAAGTGATTATTAATATCGTTTAATCTATATTTAAATGTTTGCAATGAAGTAGTGTTAACCACTACCTGGAGCAAGTAGTTCCATACTGGAATGATACGGTTGGTAACAGCATGAAATGTTGCATTCGTGTGTTGCACTACTTTGGATTCAAGTTTCTGGGTGTGTCCACACATGCTATATTTATTAGTATCATAAAAAATAACATTTTGCTTATAGGAAGATCTACAATATTGTGTAAAACTTTATAAGCCATATATGTAAATCGCACTTTAATCTACGTAACTCAAGAGTATCTAAATTTAATTTACTTAAAGGTTCATGGTAAATTAGATTCGACTAATGGTCTGTCATGTCTTGTAGGCTTGCAGTAATAAATTTTCATCATTTGAGCGAGTAAAACTTTTGAACAGCAGAAACATACGAGATTGCACTTTTGCAGAAATAGTTGCACTAATAATAACTAGAAGAAATAATGACTAGAGACCTTTATGCTGGATGTAAGGATGATACCAATATCACGAAGTGTGTTTACTTCAGGGATTGGCTTGTTGAGTAGATAATACTAGCAGGATTTAATGTTCTTATCCCCGAGATTGCTTTAATTACACATATGCGAGCAAAGACGATAACAGCAGGGCTATTTGAAGGCAGAGGCATAATTATCATTATCATCATCACACAAAGTATTCTATCCGGAGTTGAATCCGCGGAATATTTGTCAAGCGTAGCTTGAAAAAATTTTAGGGCCATGTTTTTATGAGATCCCATCGGGCCCAAAATTTCTCTCGCCTGTCCTGATCAAACACCAAAAGTTGAAGATAATTGTCTCTATAGGCAGTGTTCACGATTTGTGTGGGCATGAATAAATGGAAAAGGTTATTTCTCTTATTTATACTCTCAGAAAAGGAACATCACAATACTCCTTTGCCATTTCTTCCCTCTTTTGTCGACTGACCCAGTCGGCAGAAGGGTGCCATGCCCCCAATACCCCCATACTAAGGACGGCCCTGATTCATTTATTCAGTATAACCGGATAAACATGCTAAATGTTTTTTCACATGACTGACAGTTAGACACGTGCCTACTGTCCAGGAAGAAGACATTTTTACTAGCGGGAAAATTATGGTAATCTAAAATGTTTTTGAAATTTATCATGAAATTTACACAAGACCTGGCGGCTATAAGGATTAAAAGTCCTAAATGGAAAAAGGAATAATGTTAGGCTACCCTTATTGGTCCGTACGGACGAATAACAAAACATTTATATTATTGGTCCGTAATCTGGGGACGAATACCGACTAAATCCCCATTATTCGTACGTACGTACCAATAATAAAAAAAATACATTATTCGTCCGCACGTACCAACAATTGAATAACAAATTATTTGTCAGTTGTATAACTTTGAAAATAAGTTACAAATATCACTTTTTAATAGCTTATTTATGTCATAATGATTATTTTTATTTAAGGGTCAGGTGGTACAGTAATTTAAATCACAATTATATCTCTAAGTTGCCACGGTCGGTAGCAACAGGTGTGCTATCAGAGTTTTATACTGTTCTGTTAGTCTTTTTTACAGAAAAGACATCAAAAATATTGTGAGTATATAGAAGTTATGTTTTTTTTTACCGCAGCTCATGTATCACGGTCGTAGAGATTGGAGTAAGTCTCGGAGTAAGTATATATCCTAATGTATTAGATATATTAAAATATAAACCACGAGGAACCTTTAAAAACTGCAGGTTTCGTGGAAAATCGCTGAATTATGGGTATGGTCAATATTAACAAAAACCGGATATTAAAGCACTTCACGCTTTATACGATTTTCGGACTGAATGAAGAACAACATACAAACGTAGTTAGTCTAGTTAGTGACACTATAAACCAACCAGAACTAACCAGACTTTAATTAACTGGAAAATCAAAACGTCTCAGTCGCTAATTTGGTAACCCTTTGATTGGATTAAATTATTCCATACCTGTATATATCAGCCAGCTATGAGAGATAGATAAATTGACCGCTATATGCAGGTGGCATTTATATACAGGAATGATTCAGTAGAATACTTGATTTTGGATGACTGAACTGACCACTATGGACAGGTGGCCACTCCAGCAGGTTTTATTGTAGACTACAATATAAATGAAGTACAGCTTCAACTTACCGTAGAAACACGTCTAATTCTTTGTAACAGCTCCAATGCCTCAGCGGCAGTTGAATCAGAATACGATGAAGATTCGAAGAGTGCATCAAAAGCATGGAATAAATTCTCTAAGAAACGATAAACACCAAATCCACCCATATCTTGTATTCTTAAATCCATTGATGATAACCATCCTTGTACGCCTGCGCCGTCTTGCCATTCCATTTCATGTTGACATTTATTTGCCCACGTGTCAACGCCTTTGATTAAATAAAGATATTGTTAATAATTAATAATTTTATTGATGGCAAATCAAAGTCTAGACGCTGTCTCCTTTACTCGGAATTTATCTGAGAAACGGAAACTCTGCTTCTTGAAAAAGGGCGGTCCGAGACAAATGAGGATACCGGATACAGCAAATTTTTGAAGTTGATTTCTGAAAATTACTTAAATGCCCCTGTTATTCATTCTGATGGTTGGTTGAACAGAATAACAGACGTTATATATCTAGAGCCTCTGTTCATGGTTTCTACAACTTCATTTGCACTAACGAGGAATACCGTTCATCAGATAAAAACTGCATATATGGAAACATTTTTGTAATGCTGAATGTCTCTGTATATCATATACTTTATTGTCCAAGGACTCAGTATCATTATCTATACATTACATAATTCACTGTATTGCTATGCTATTTTAAGGAACATGAATGTTTTGTAACGTTTGGTTACCCTGCAATAGGTGAAATGATTTCACCATCACTGTAAGTACGTTTCGTGTTTTATTTTTCCGTAAAGATCTCGGAGCTATGTTATTTTGCCATTGAAAATGAATTTTAAGGCAGATCTGATGGTATTAATACAGTACCTTGATGAACAACTCCCAGAGTTCTTTGAATTTCAGGTAATGTTTCCCAATCTAGATGAACTCTTTCAGCTGAGAAGAGAGATGACAAATAGCACACATAAAAAAATGTTTGATTCATATGTTCACTAAAAATCAATAACTACTGAATTAGGTTAACAGATTAAAATATGCAGAGGAACATATCCTATAGGCTCTTCTAAAAAAACCAGGAAAGCAATGAAAAGGTTTGAAACTTGCTCTATGCTACTTCAAGTAACTGTATACACATGCTCAACTCTAATTAGTTCAGAATATCATATTATATTAATAATTATTGGCTACTTTAAGTAGCTAAATGTAGGTAAATAATAGTTATGGTGATTGATTGATAGCTTGGAACAGAATAAATTTGGCGTCGATCAAAGATGATCATGGGGGTTAGCTAACATGGCAGACAAACCGAACTTCAGATTGGATCATACTTGATCGACTGTGATTCAAATCCCCCAAAGGTCAATTCAGCCTTGACTGTATGTACAGCATCAAATGAGTACCATCTTCTAATGGTGGATGGAATGGTCCAGAGGAAATTGTACTGTAAGTAGCAGCAGCACATCGTATCGAGGCTAGCCTTCGCGCAGACAGACTTTTTCTTCGTATAGTCAGTCTGTGTATGTGGCGCCGAGTATCGCGTATCAAGTGTTTGTACTGAATTCATATCAAATCAAATATTTACCTAGTGTGGTTTCCTGTTATTACTCCATTTCCTTAATTTTAAAATACTGGCCAATTGTTCTTATATTTTGTTAGCCAATCACAACCTACTGCCAAAAAAGTGGCAGTGGAAAGAACAGTCAGTACGCTAAATATGGCGCTAATTCACAGACGGACTATACGATGTCTGTCTGCACGCAGGCTGCATCGAGGCCCATCTGCCATGAAATCTGTTGAAATTGGTCTGCAGTGTCACGGGATTATCTACAATCACTGCTCTTAGCGAAAAGGTCCACTTCTAAACAAATAGAAGAGTGGTACAGGCAGCCTCAGTAGGACGATACTGTCTCATCAAATACTCAAATATTCAAGATGACCATGCATAGAGTGATCATTGTGTAATGTGCATCGATTCGAACATAAAAATAAAACTTTTATTTTTGTCAAACTTTTTCTAATTTAATAGAGGTGCTGAAAATCGAAGCTGGTTTGTTTCGAACCTTGAACTTCAATATATGTACCACCTGCGTTTTCCAGGAAACGAAATTAAATGATTGCATTGAGATTTCTGGGATTACGAGTTGAGGAATATTGCTCGTACTTTTCCTAATTATTTGGAGCATTTTTAATTGATTAAATTATTTGGATATGATCCAATTATATCTCGCACCTTCTGCCGATAGATGTTCACCAGTTGAACGAACTTTTTCCATTGTTCGTTGTTTTTCTTTTTGAAATTTTTGATTCGTTTTTTCATATTCTTTGCTAAGGTTAATCAATGTATCAGCCATATCTTTACAAATATTAGCTAATTGATGGAAAATGTGACATCGACCAACTTGATTATCTGTAATCAAGAATCATTAATTCAACATTATTATCATCGTCGATGCACAGGAATATTTGAACTCTTCGGTGAAAGCCTTTTTTTACGTATGCTGAGCCAAAACGAGCAAAAATTGATAGTTAGTCATGTCCAATTTCCAAGTGAATTGAACTCACAAGTCAAAAATGCTTGATAGTATTCTTTCATTTAGCTTAGCAAAACATAACTATTTATTTGCAATAGTTGCAAATGCAGAAAACTTGCAGCACACTTGAAAAATGTCATTCTTGATAAACATTTTGCCAGAAAATTGAACTTTATTCGTAAAATATATAATTGCTTGATTCGAGAACAAACATTTCTTGTTGATATTTAACTTTCAATCCATTTCAGCTCAGTTGCAAGTACATATAATAATTTCTCAACATAGAAATCAAAACGTTTGAAAATTTGACATATGAATGATGTTTTGAACTTTTAATCAAGTTTAGGTGTTCTGTCAAGAATCCAAATTTTCAGGTGCATTTTTACTCTGAGTTAAAAAAGTATATCATTAAGGAATAGAAAGAGGTACAGGGCTTGGTACGAGTGCATGCTTTCGATAGAGCGATAATACAAACTGCATGAATACGTCTGCGATTAAATTATCGACCGATTTTTTCATATTGCCAGATTTATCTGTACAGAGGTGGACGTTGTGACAGGTTGTATGTCTTACCTGGTATCTTCCATCGTTTGCTGATCATTTTACTCATTATTTGTTCATTCTTTGGTTCAATAGGAATACTTGATCTTGTGGAGATAACATTACGATCACTTTTGATATC
This sequence comes from Haliclystus octoradiatus, assembly GCA_916610825.1. Classification (NCBI taxonomy): domain Eukaryota; kingdom Metazoa; phylum Cnidaria; class Staurozoa; order Stauromedusae; family Haliclystidae; genus Haliclystus; species Haliclystus octoradiatus. Next base: position 36,606,897 of record OU744446.1, read on the forward strand.
CCAAAATGGATTTGAAAAAAGGGATCGATTATAATATCGCTTTGATTTATCATTATTATTATTATTATTATTAGGTGTCGTGTTTTTTACATCTGACATCAATGATCTTCGTCGTCTTGGTAACCTTGCATTTTGTTTCTTCTCAAGGACAACTATGTCATTCGGTTTATCCGAAATCGTACTTTGTGTAACAGAGACATCATTCAGATCATCAACACTTGTATCAACAATACCAGGAAAAATATAATTGGCTACTGATTCAGATAGTTCAGCAATTAAATCGTCTTTTAAACAGCCATTGATCGAAACAGTTGTGCTAATACCACGATAAAATTGACCTAGAAAATAAGTAGACAATCTTTATTCTGCATTCATCCAAACCATATATATGGAAGTAAAATATTTATAAATAAGAGGGGACTTTGTCAGGACCATCCTGGGGCATCCCCAAGGGTTTTGCAGTAGATGGGAAGGAAGGGGAGCAGCAACTTTTCGCATATCCCTTTTAGCCTCCTGTTGGTTCCACCGATGGAAAAATGCTTCATTTTAACATGGACTATATTTTTAAGGATTCCATGTGTCTGTGTGTCCCAAACATCAAATAAAACTTTCAGAGAATGATCCACTTTCATTTGGATTCACATTGAATACTGTAAATCACGAATAGCAATGGGATCAAAGCCGTTTGACCGCTTAGATAAGTCACCCATATGTGACTATCTCGAGAAATATCAATTCAGCATTATGGCTTTAAAAATGCTGAATTAATCTGAGTACAACATATTGTCTCACCTGTTATAAAGAAATGCATGCACCCAGAAGAGGCTTGTGCTAATGTTGTGTTATAACATACACTATCACATCGAACCCATTTTTCCACCGGTCCAAAATTTCTCATGGCATCAGCAGCATTTAAACCTGGACTGGAATCATCAATTACCAATCTTTTAGCATCCGCCGCTGCTTCTAATACTGCTTTATGTTTTCCTTTATTAACTTGCGCATCACCAACTAATTGCTCAATGCTATCCAGGTTCATACGCTGCTGAATAATTTCAGCCTAAAATATACAAATATGGATCTGATAAATATGCCATCTGCAATTTGATGATATTTTTAGGGTTCTGTGAGAGATTTCACCATTTGATTAATAAGTAAGGATTTTATTTATAAGAGTTGGGACACGCAACTCACATTTATCGTTTCATTGAAGACGAGGTTTTTCTTTTGAACATAAAGTTTTCCGAATTCATGATATTATGTTTGTACGCTTTGTTCAAATCTCGCGACCTGGGTTTGACGGAACGAAAATGGCGGCATCCATAAAATCATGTGACTGGGATTTGTCCAATGGGCGCTGAGAGTGGCACATGTTTGAGTGGCCCAACTCCTGTAAACAGATGTCTCTGTTGTAAGTGGGTTACTGGAATTTAGATCCACTGGCTCTATAGAGCCTTGTGCCTGGGGGGTAACTTCCATTGCACTTCGACGGGGTCGTTCAAATGGAACTTTGGCAGAACGCAGAATGACCATAAAAAATTTCCACATGATGAAAAATATACCCCAAATATATTTTTATGAATGGCAGATTCAGCAAAAACAAATGAAAAACAAAATTTCATAAGCAAAATTTGTTCAAAAAAAAATTACCACTAAGCATACCCCAAATTTGTTTTAAGGATTTTGAAAAAGGTACCCTTTAATATTTGAACGTCACCGTATACCCAAACTATGGAAGTTACCCCGGGGCCTTGTGAGAGATATTATCCGTATTTATAATTACCATCGGCTTAAAGAAAGTTTTTGACTATATATGGCGATGGATAATAATAATAATAATAGTCCGATATCGGATATCAACCCAACAAATCGGATTACTAGTCGGGTTCTATTAAAAGTTAATATACTCTACCTGTTTTATATTAAGATCTTTCTCAGCCACTGTTTGTATCACGTGGCAACCATCATGCTCTGCGATACAGAGTGGATCTTCATTCTGCCAACAGCATTTTTTCCATGTTGAGCAACTTACACATTCACCAAAGATATCTCTTCGACAACAATGATCCCAACCAGGACACCCAAAACATACTATATAATAAAGAAACAGAATGATACCTAGTTAGAATTCTCAAATTTGTGATGCAAAGAATAAAATTTAGTCCAACAAATTTGATTTTATTTGACGATGTTTCGTCGGCGGGTAATAAATTTACAAACTTAAAAAGCTATATCTTTATTAATACAAATATTTAATCATTAGAGATGACATTCTGAAAAATAATTATTTACTTATATGGGCCAAAAAATTAAAACAAAGTAGATCTAATAAATAGAATTGTCGATTCAACGTTGGGCTGCAGTCCACGAATTTACAGCATTCCATACACAAGACCATCATGTCTGTTTCTGCAATGACGTAATACGCTGAAGTTCTTTAAAGTGATTTTAAAATAATGTGTTAGATTCAAAAGCAAATTCAGGTAAACATATTCCCACTTTAGTTGGCTTAGCTTAACTATTTTCCTGCCAACTTTCCTGAGGAGCTCTTGGAGTAGCCTGCATACCAGCCCCGAGGTTTTTTCTGAAACCTCGGGGCTGGTACGCAGGCTACCCTCGGGGTAACTTCCAATGCGCTTCGATTAGGTTGTTCAAATAGAACTTAGGAAGGATGCTATAAAAGCGTTTCAGGTCATGAAAAATATTTATTGAAATATAATTTTTAAAATAGACACTTTACTTGAAAAAGAAGATAAAAAAAATTTAAGAAAAAAAAAGAAATTTAAATGAAAAAACATAAACTGCACTAGGTTTAAGTCAAACAAATGCCCCAATTTTATTTTTTGGATTTTGAGAATGGCACCCTCAAATATTTGAACGTCCCCGTCTATCAAAACTCAAAGTAAACCCCAATAGCGATATGTTTACCATAAATAAGTATCCTTTGCTCTCTTATTATTTCCCGTAGACAAAAGCGTAATTCACATGCTTGTTTACACGGGAACCTTGTTCGTACCTTGTTCACATGGATGCAATTTACAGCTGTCGTTAACGAGCACTTCATAACGACCATAATCAAGAAGATGTTCTTCAAAAGAATGACGTAATTGATTTCGACGATTTTGAATTTCAACTTCCGTTTGGTCTGCTTGCTCATAATAATTACGAGCAATGTATAAATTATGTTCAGCTTTTCTCATATTTGCTGTGCTCTGATTGGATGCTTTCGATATGATATCAATAAGGAGAATTTGTATCTTTTCAGCAATATCTGTGAAACACCCTGCGATCTAACAAAAAAGAAAGAAAACATCAGTTTGATTACGGAATGCAACGGATTTTTGACAATTATCTTATCTTGAATAATTCTTTAATTCAGAGTATAATCTTATAGTGATAATTACACAATTATTAATCCCAGATGTGATCATTTTAATTGTTAATGACAAAAACAAGGCAATACGCAAATACTCGTCAAGAGTAAGATTATGCACTGATATGCACTTGGTAACTGTGATCAAAATATTATAATGAATATTATTATAAGTAATATCTTGTTGTGATAGATAAGCATTACGCAGAAAAAACATCAAGAAGTTGGCAAATTTTTGAAATCTGTATTTTGAAAGAAATATGGTTGTCCATGCCCCAGCTATTTTGATTTGAACAAACATATCGGACAAGGAAGATAACGTGTGAAATTGATCGCTGCTCGATTAATATAGTGCTCGAATCTCATGCTCAAAACGTCGTTCATCATATTTTTAAGCGCGCCCAATACTTTTAATCATTGCACTATGAAATTCAAGATCCAATGAAATGAGGAAATATGGTTTAGCGCAGGTTGTCATGCACAATTATTACAATCAGAAAAAACAAACTTTGATTACCTGCATTATGCAACCAAGAATTGGTCGTTAAGAAAAGGTTATCACATTGATATGTTTTACAACATGAAAATCACGAATTGAGATAATTCGGTTTAGCTAACATAAAGTCTGATAAGAAAATATAGACATGATCTCGGTAGAGTTGAATCACATTAGTAAGAAATGAGAAGTTTACTATATTACAAAGGCGCATACTTCTCTATATATAATGGAAACATGATCATAAACCACTAATTCAATTTTAGAATCGAGGTTTTATTTGCAAGGATATCAGTTGAAATTATTCCGTAGTGTCGGGGCATGAGACCAGCAATGGGTATTCTATCTTTGGTAGGGCGTTATGTCTGAATAACTTGTCGAGTAAAATCTTTGTCTACATAAAATCTAAGAAGAAAGAGAGCTCAGCTTCCTACAATTAAATAATTCTAAGGGATGTTTTGAAATATCTTGGCATTTTATTTCATAAATTTCACCTTAATATCTTCCAGTGTTTGTCCAGCAGAAACGGTTATTGAAGTATCTTTATAACCAAGCAGTTTCCCAAACATTTGAAAATGTAATCCTTGATCTCCAATTGTAATATTAGTGTCTTGCTCAATACTAAGTATTTTAGCAAATCCAGATAGAGTTACATTAGCAATATTATGATCAACACTTGCAGATATTTTTGGTCCTCTTAGTCGATTTTGTGAATCTCTTTGTATAATTAATTGACCATCCCCAAGCATAACAGGCGCTGGGCTATTTACAGTTGTTAATGTTAACCGATTTGGATGAGTAACTCGAATCTCACAATTTAATCTTCGACCTAATATATTGGCATCACCGTGTAATTCAAAATCTTTACTTTCAGAACTCCCAGTTAAGCTATAAGATACCATTAAACCTTCTGGAAATGTTACTGAACGTAATACATAAGGCAGTTTTGTATTTAATGTAAAAGCAGACATTAATTGTGTTAAATTTGAAACAGAAACATTGGCATGAAAACTACTTGCAGATGGGTTTTCAGAATTATAATCTAAGAATACTGGAGCATTTATCTCAGCACCATTCCCAATAGCCCCAATCTTCAAATTACCTTCAAGTTTTAATCGATTTAATTTCTCATCTGGATTATAAAATCCATTAAATTTCAAATTTTCAAAAGCTAATGAATTAAGACCAAATGGTGCAGACCATCTTTTACGTTTTTCTGTCATTTCAAATTGTATTTGTCCTGTTTTATAAACATGAATAAAACCATGAAATGATATATTTGAATTTTTAAAAATTAATGTAGAAGCCAGTTTTGTTTTTGATGAATTTCCTATATCAAATTGTAGAGTACTGTTTATAGCTTGAATATTATCACTTAGTTCAATAGTTTCCGCAGATGATGCTCGCAATGAAAACCCATCTAATGATAATAAACCTTTTATTGTAAATACTCTTCCTGCTTTCATTAATTTGGCTAAAGATTGACACATTTTATCATCTCCACAATTATCTGGCAATTTAATTAATGCAATAATACCAATACCACGTTCAACAGGTAATCTTAATAATGGTGTTGTAATTATTTTTGGTGGTAACGATTTAAAACTTTCCATTGGTGATAATATCATTGTTGTCATTATATGTGAATTATGTAAAAGACCAAGATCTCGACAATCAAATCCAGTTAATGCTTGTAATAAATTACTTAACGGACTTTTCATAAAACTGACAGCCATTTTTAAAATCCATTTTCCATCTACCAATAGTAATAAAAGAGCAACTTGAATATCTTTCTCCCAAGCAGACAACGATGTATAGCCAGTGAATAAGATATGATTTGTATTATTATCGTTAACTCTTGAAAATAAATTAACTCGTCGTAACTTCACATCATTAATTTCTGTATTTTCAACCATTTGTTTTGAAACTGGATCAGGATAAATCTTTGGATTAAATTCATCAACGATATCCTGTAAACTAAATTCATCCGATACACCATCCATTGCAAATGCTTTATTATCGCTTCTTGGTAATTGTACACATCGGATACGAAATTGACTGGATCCAATTCGTAGTGTTCCTCGCGATGTTATCACCCATGTTCTTCCCGATTCGGCTGTCACGTTTATTTGTAAAACACCATTAGATACCCGAATTCTATAAGGTGATGTCATAATACTTTGCTCCTGTGAAAATCGGCTAAATATCGTAAGAACATCGGTACTTGCATTAAAACTAATATGTGACGTATATGCTGAATTGGATTTTTTTAAGAAATCTGGTAACGTAGGCGATTTGAATTGTTTCGTAAAGCTCTTTATTGCGTTTGTTACAAGAATACGATCTTTTCTATCCACGAGAAAATCGAAAGTTGGTCTGCGTAAAACCAAGGCTGTCTTAATAGGGTCATTAACTCTTTTCCTTCGTTTGGAATCTTTCCCGATATCGACACTCAACGGACAAAGTAAAGTAATTCCATTGGGAATATGAGTCTTTAATAACGCATCGGCCGTTTCTTTATTCGTTGAGTTAATCGTATAATTAAAAATATCTCCTAAAGCAACAAGAACTGTGAATGTCTGTTTTTCTTTACTTAAAAGTTCACTTTTAGAAAGCAAATGTGAGATAAATTGTATATCCTTTACTTTGTTATTTAAAACTTTATTCAATAGTACTGCTGGTGCTCTTTTAATGACATCCATTAGAACTAAAATCGTAACTTTCTGTTGCGACAGTTTTGTTACCGATATCGTTCCAGAGATATTTGTTGATCCATCAAGATTAAATTGTCCATTAAAGTTTAAACTGAAATTTGAATTTTTCTTACGAACGATTCCTTGCAATCTGACATTTGTTAACGTTATAGAATCGGCCGATACATCAGCGATTTGTAAAGCCTTTGAGCTTTGAAATCCTTCAGCTATGTCTTTAAGGTTGATACTTTGCATTTTTGCAGACACATAGCCCTCCGAATCTATGTCCATTAATATGTTTTGAGATCCCACTTTTAACATACCTATAGATGAAAAACTAAAATTAATAACCATGAAATGTTGTCCCTTCTATCATTCTTGCTACAAAACGAATCATTTTTCTATCTATTATAGGATCAGAAGGACATTGAACACAATTTATACCTGCACCTGCGTCCACCTTAAGATAAAGGCCTTTAATCTATAGTTGTACCTTCTCCGGATTTAAGCTGTTGTCAAGACTTAAATTTACGAACTAGAAAATATATCTACGTCGTACTTTAGACGTGTTTATGATTACCCTTCTCAATGCTCGAATTAGACAAACTGCAGTAGTATGCTTAATATATAGACTATGGAATAAATCATTATGCTTGATGCATTGCAGCCGGTGGACTGGACTTGATCTGCATAATATTTCAAATGCATTATCCAAAGTCAACTATATAAAATTACTGTTAAAAGTTTCTATAGCTGCATCTCATTATACAGCTAACAAAAACGGGGAAAACTGTATTGTCTGTCACAGAATTTTTGGTATTTCAAGCAGTTTCTCAAATATTTATTACTGTATATCAATAAATAAATGAATGAATGAAAAATAAATACATATACAAACATAATACAAGAAGTCAAAGGCTACACATTCATAATTATTACTAATAATTTCATGCTTACGCAATTATCAGACAAATAAATTTAGGTTTAATTGTCTGATGATTGCGTAATTATGAAACTATTAGTAATAATTATGAATGTGTAGTCTTTGACTCCTTTTATTATATTTAGCTCTGTCAAATGACATCGAGCCAGAGCCATCTATTTACAAGAGTTGGGACACGCTTTCATGTGCCGCTATCGTCTCCAATTGGACAGATGCCAGTCACGTGATTATTGGATGCCATCTTTGTTCTTTTGGAAACAGGTTCTCAATCATTTCAAGTGAAACGCGCGAAAAAATACAATACAATATGGCTGAAAAAAACACAAAACATTCTCCTGCACATGCGCACTGTTAAAAACGTGCTCGAGTCCAGGCAAAAAGATACAAAAATGGCAGAAGTGTCCCAACTCTTGTAAATAGATGGCTCTGCATCGAGCATTATTTTCTGCTATTAGATAATATCTAATAAACTCAATATTCAAAATACATTAATTATTTGTTTTTACTGAATGTGAGAGTGCTCAATGCCATACAGCAGAGTCATGTGTAATATAATTGAAAATAATCACGACATTCATATTTGCTACTTAAAGGAGCAAAAATGACCGGCAGGCGCTACGCACTTAGGATCACGTGCAGGTTTATTGTTTATAACACAATGTTCATTGTTGACATGAATTTATTATAAATTAGGCTTGCGTATAACCATAGTTTCAAAGCGAGACGGTTGAATTACGCTTAGCATAAATTCAAATTGATCTCGCAGCGGTCGCCGGTCAATTTTGCCCCTTTAAAGTTTCATGCCTAAGCAATCATATTACTTTGATCGCTTAGGCGTGAAACTTCAAGTCAGCAAATATGAATGTCTGATTTTTGATTATTTTCAATCATATTACTGTATATGTCATATATATTTAGATTTATAATCAGTCCTGGGTTATATGTGAACTTATCAGGTTCTGAATATATGATGATGATGAATTAGGGTCAGTGTTGATACTGCACTCTTTACCATAGTGTATTGATATACGTTCACAATTTATTTAGGTTTATACACTTGGTTTATACATACAGTGAAACCTGTATATAGCAGCAGGCTACGAGAGGTAGATACATTGACCACTATAGAAAGGTTTGGTTCAATAGAAAATACTATTTTAGACATCGCAAGAGTGACCACTATAGACAGGTGGCTTCTGTATAGAGGTGACCGTTATAACAGGTTTATACATACATACCTTTACCACTGAATAACCATGATCCATTTTTCTTTTGTTTCTTATCGTACGTAAAATTCATTTTCACATCAGATAATTGAATATAATTTTTAAACATTATGACTGGCTTATCGTATTTTACTTTAACACGTATATATCGTCCAGCAGTTGAATAATTAAAATTGTCAGTATTCATTCCGTGTAAAGATGGAAAACCTGGAGGTAGTTTTGCTAAATGATGTGTTGGTGCAATTGTTTCTAAAAGATTTCGAGCATTCAGGTACGAGTCTAAAAAAACAAAATATAAAGCTTAACTTAATTAGGTCAATTCGTGTGAGGAAAATATTTGAAACAATTATGCTGTTATCAAATTTCTCATTTATTCTGGATTTGTCCACAACCCATTCAACTATAAGCTATAGTAGAATTTTAAGAAGGGGGACTAGTTAAATGATCAGTAATTAATGCCTGTGTGTGCGTTTTACTTGACAGCATTATAAAAAACAATATTACCAACAGAAAATAATTGTCTCGAAAACAATTTCCCATAATTCATCGATGACACCAAAGCCATGAAAATTATTTAAACAAGGTAGTGATGACCATCATGGGACAGCTCGCAGCTAATAAATCAATCAGTTATATATGTAGGGATGAAGGCCTCTAATTTACCCCCAATATTTAATTATATAAATATTTTTATTATTAAAATTAGTTTTTTCGATATACCTTTTGGTGCGCCTGACATGCTACTTGTTATTTGTATTGCAATTATCGTTGAAACAGCAACAAACCATCTCCAGCATATCGGGGGAGAAGATGGGCTCCGTGAGGGAACCATGTTTGATTTACGATTCCTAAAACCAAAGAAGCATAACTCATAACGATACTTTTAAGGATTAACATTTCCGTCTTCTATTGGAAAAATGAAATCGTTTGGTAATTTGTTCTATGATATTTCCAAAGGTACGAAAGTCAGTTACTATGTCACGAATTGGTTCCCTGAACGCTGATCGAAGTTCCCATTGGTGTAGAATTCTTCAAAACTTCCCTTGAACTTTCTAGAGATATTTAACCTTTTTACAAACTTTTCTGATACTGAAGCAAACTGTTAATTGTAATAGACAAGTTATCCATTAGACCATTACATTTTTATAGTCGAGGCGAAACGAAATCGAGAAGGAGAACGTTTGAATTCTAGGAAGAGAAACACTTTTTCAGAACCTGGCTATAATTGAAATGATCCCAAAAAAACCACAGACGTTTGCCTGTATTATCTATCAGGGACGAGGATAATCATGGCCATGTGGGCTGCTCAGTTCGTTCATTGGCAGAATGCCCGCAGTTCGACCGGGAGACCGGGGTTCGATTCCTATTCGGTTCACGAATTTGTATTTTATCTGTATGTAACAATGATGTAATAAAAGCTCATTGTAATTTCATTAGATTAATGTAGATGTGACTGGTGACTGATACCGTCCTTCGTTCCCACGAAAACGAGCTTACGAGCTTTAACATAAGGTTAAAGGAAAAAGACACAAAACGTCCGCACAGTTATAGCAACAATATATTCATACTGCATGTGCATACATACACACATCATATACACAACACAGCATAATAATTAA